>PYSR01000163.1:0-78200 GCA_003049425.1 Magnaporthiopsis incrustans | reverse complement strand
CCCAGCAAAAATTAAAATTCATTCCTATTTCCAACCTTATAAACTGCTCCGCCCATTAATCGTCAAACACCGAAGGAAATTGCAATTAGAAATGGGCATGTGGTAAGAACACATTACGGGATTCCCTGAAGCTTTGTTGGCACAGCCGCCGTGAGCTTAGCTACGGCCTCGCCGACTTGAGCTGCGGTGACAGGGCGACCCGGCGTCCGGTAGCCTTCTTTGAAAGGCAAACGCTCCTCCTCTGGAAACCGAGCAAGAAAGTCAGCTCGCAGTCTCGTTGCGTGCAAGTCCTTGACAAGTGCGCACGCGTGTAAACACACAGGAGTCCATTTTTATATATAACAACAGAAGCACTTACCAAACAGCACTCTAATCTGCCTCCGGTCGGCGTTCCCCTCGGTCCCGTTGCCGAACAGAAGCAGGACGAACGCGCTGGCGGTGATAGCTACCCCCTTTTGCGCCTCGGTCAGGTTGAATCCCGGGTTGGACGCGTTGGCGGCCAGGATCCGCTGGCCGAGAGCCCGGCCGAGGTGATCATAGGTGACCAGCGGCTCGGGGAACCAGGCCTTGGTTGCTTTCCAGATGGTGGGGTTAAAGCTGGACTGGTCGCCGAAAAAGGCGTCATTGCGGCTCAGACTGGCATCATGCTCGATGGCTACAGGCGGAGTCAGGGTGTTAATTAAACGGGATATTGCAAGACGGCAGACGAGAAAGGAGCAGCCAACTAGACATACCACCGTGCTTGTCAATGTCGTCCAGGTTGAACGTGTTGTTGTTCCTCGTGGTGGAGAGCGTGAGGCCGACATCTATGAGCCCTTGAAAAATGGGCCGCTCGAAGTTGATGGCTTTCTCGAGGCCCGAAGCGTACTGCTCGCCCGAGATGTTTCGACCACTGCGGGGGATGTAGCCATGATTGGCACTATCAAAATTTGATTAGCTTTACACAGCCGGGCCGTTCCGACGAAAGTACAAAAGGCTGAAATTTCGAGTGGCCGCCAGAAGCCGTGTTTGATAAGAAAAGTGACATGGTTGAAAACTTTTGCTTACAGGGCATTCAGCACTGGACAAGCGCTGCGACCTGTAACGCACCAGAGACTCGTTAGTGACTCCGGATTTCGTCAAGCGTCAACCAGCACTGGACTTACGGTCGCCCTTGCGCGGGGCTCTGAAGCGGAACTTGTCGGTCTCGTGCCGCCCAACGGCTGCGTGTCCCTCAAGGCCATGAGCATAGCAAAGCTCGGCGAAGAGAGCGAGGAGGAAAATTGCGAACCCCTTCATGTTTAAGGATAAAGAGAGGTCGGCGGCGGCCGGCTTTAATGGGACGAGATTGCCTGTGTGTTTGTCGTGGTGTGTGTGTGTGTGTGTCGTGAACCTCCATCGAGATCAGGGCACTGAGATGCCAAGTCCTTATATACGTTCCGAGCTCAACTGTAATGCAATAGAAAATACATCTAAGGTGCAGTTCACCATCTTTGACGCTATTCGGAGCCCTCATGGCTATGTCGCAAACTAGCCAATGACGATGGATCCACGGACCGGGATTTTGCCTCCGCCCGATGCTATACGGAGCTTGCAGCTCAGCTGCTGACAGACACTGCGGCTTACGCAGCCCCAGATTTGTCATGCCAAATTTCCAATCCGCACCTGGTCTTTACGAGTCCAAAGATGTTGCATGTTGGGGGCCACGGCCCAAATCCTGCCGACGGATGTTATGAGCCGATCCGGAAAAGAACGGTTATCGATCCAGCTGAACAAGCATTAAAGTCTACCCGGAAGCGGTTAGCACATCTTGTCGTGAAACATTCACAATAAGGGCTGACGTGGGATCGCCCAACCTGCGCCGATTCGAGTATAATTATATCTGCCCCCGCTGTCTTCCGGGAGTTGGGGGCTTAAAATCACAGAAGCAAGACAACTATGTACGAGCCGTCATCTTCCCCCACAGAGGATGAGCCTCCTAGTCCCCTGTGACGGGGCGGAATTATGTAGTACGGGCCTTAAACAAGCATAGGGCTGTTCTATTTTAGCTATCATGCCAAAGGCCTCTACACGGCGGCAGCACCGGGCCATGCCGTATAGACCCTCATTGACTCCCCTAGCATTGCCGGCAGTGCTCTGGTATCTGGAAGCCGATGTGGATTAGCTACTTATAAACAAAAAAACGACTGCGGCTGCTAATTGTAACTAACTGCAGAGGCAGCATGGCAACTGGGGATGGTGCCCACAATGAAGGGCGTCCCTAGCACAAACATCATGAGGCTAACGCGGACGATGCTCCAGCCTCAGGTCGATGGGGCCCTGCGGGATGCCGCATCGCTTCTCACGGCGGCAACTGATTGTGTCAAGGCGGTGAGGAAGAGAACAATGTTGACCGCCGCGGTCTCCGAGGTGGAAGTCGTCAACTCGGAGACCCTCCACTTGGATCGGGATGACATGTGCTGCGGTGGGAAGTGGGTCACGCCCGGCGGAAAGCTGGGGCTATGAATATGGCCAGCATGAGCAGGATGCTGCGAGATCTAGGAGGCGACCATAGGACATTGGCTGGTTGCTCCCCACTTGTCGATGTATCCAGGTCCTGTTCCGCGCTGTTTCATGCTGGAAGAAGTGCACTACCGTTAATTATGGTGTTATCCTTGTGATCAGGAAGCCACATTGGCCGCCCTGCGTTTTCTTGCGTGTTGCAATGCCAACCCCACTGCCGAATGGGTGTCGAACGAACGTGGGTAGGAGGAATTCGCCTTCCAAAGGTGCTCCCCAAACACCGGTTATTAATTTGTCTGCGGGTTGGATCGAGGCAGTAAAATATGCACGCGGTGTAATCTTCGTCTCGATCTGCGGGGCATCCCTTGACGCCCCTGGCCGCAACGGGAAGCTTCGGGGATCCTGAAGTGCACAGTCGATCCGTCTTCGACGCTGTAAGGGCCCAGGGGAGTGTTGCCAAGCGGATACCGTACAAGCTAGCACCATGGCGTGGTCCGGGTCGCGATCTAGGATCTGGGGCAGAACCTCCTCGGCCTCGGCGAGCTCTCCTCGACCCCGGAGCAGCAGGAACGTGGGGCCCAGCCATACGATGTTGGCCGTGTCCCTTTGCCCGGGGAGGGTCTCGGCCATCTCCGGGGCCTTGGGCTGCATCCCAGTTGCCCCGGCGAAATCTCCGAGCTGGCTGAGCAAATTTATTGTTGGTGTGGGATCCTGTCACCCCCAACGGTCGCCAGATCGCTGGCCAAGGCCTCCTCCGCGCTTCAGTGCTCTCTGACTGGCCCGAGCGACCTTGTTTGGCTTTTTTTTTTATCTCGTCGAACATGCGCCTTCTGGCTGTGGTAACTGCGCGAGAGCAAGCACCCCCGGTAGTGGTCTGATGCGCTGCGGCGAAGGCGACGGATACGTGACGTAAACTTATCCAGAAGGCCGTGAATACGTCAAGACCAAAGTCACCGTTTTCGAAGTCCGATTGTCAAACCATTTGGCCAACGCCGCGTTGCTCCAAACCGAGGACTGCCACTACCACCGGCTCCACGACTCGAGCTCACAGGCCTGCCCGGATAACTCGGCGTTGTTCTGGAACGAGGGTCCGCTGGAGGACAAATCTGCCACATTGTCTTCTCCAACGATGCCCATGGCATACGAGAAGCTCGAGTATGCCGGCCGCAACAACGGCATAACTCCACCGCCGCCCTCTACCACTCCCCAGCCATGAAGGACAGCCGAACCACGAGGTCGTTCGAGACCTCATTCGGCTCTCTCGCTGCCTCACCTGTGAAAACATGCGGCAGCAGTCGTGACTAAGAAAAGATGCCGGCGATGGGAGAGCAGGCCCTCGGCCTGTCACTCGTGGCCACGGGCCGAACGTTCTGGCCTTTCAGGGCGAGCGGGCTGCCTTTGATCACTTGGATTGACTTCCCGTAGCTGTTTGGGAAGAGGTAAGGCAAGCGAACAAGTGCCATAGCCCGCCGGGCCTGCGTCTTTGACCACAGGTCCCAAGGGTTACGCTTGGCATGGGGGGAGTGGTGGCTGATCGCCCAATTGGTCAGGGAGGAGAAGCCGGGTGTTGGCATGTCCAAACCCACACTTCTGCCATGAGGCTTGATGTAAATCCCCTAGATAGGCTGGCTTACGCCCGCAGCTACCGATGTATACTTGGGGCTGAGCTCTCTCGCCGGCTCAGTGCGCACGAGATGGTGTCCGCATGCTCGACGCCAAGTGAGCAGGTGAGAGAGGAGCGGCGAGAGAGCTATCGTGACACTGCCCAGTTGCTAAATTCTCCAGTATGCAAGGTGGGGTGTTGCCATGGAGAAAAGTCGTGAGTGGCCGGACATCCCCTGGGACAAGGAAACCCCGGAGCGAGGACTTGGAGTGGCCACCAACGCTTTGGTGTAAAGAGCACGAGAATGGGGCAGCAGATAGCGCCAGACCCTAGGTAGGTGGGGGATGTTAGGGTTAGGGTCTAGATCCCATTCGTTCGACTTGAGAGCCGATGGGCAATTGGTACCTAGGTGGTTGACGTGCCGGAGCTTCCAAAGAATCTGCTGACGTGTCGCCTCGTCTGAAGCTGCCTCCGCACTGTGGCGGGATGGCTGTCCGAAGGAGGCGGCGCGAAGAACAGCGCCACGTTGGTGCTGTTCGGCCCGGAAGATAATTATGACACGGGGTCGGGGGTGCGTAAGTGCAGTGCGGTCGAGGTGCCTGTCTCGCCCGATGGGATGCCGCGCGAGAAAAAGACGGAATATGTGAAAGGAAGCAAGCAGAAGTGAGAAATGTTCAAGTTCATTCAGGGTGGTAGGGTTAAAAAACCTGCCTCGCTATCCAACGCCGTATCCAATCAAATAATATGTCCCTTTTAATCGCAACCCGTCAAAACGCCTTCATGTATCAAAAAAGAGCACCGAGATATATCCAAACAGAAAACGCTCAACACAGAGAAATTAAAACAAATGAACCAAACCTGTCAGCACCCCTGACTTAAGCAAAGCCACGGAACTGCCTCGGGTGCCTCCTAGCAACGGGCTGGACAAAGGCCGGCTCGCCGGTGACGCCGCGGCGCAGGACTTCGGACTCGCCGTCCTCGTCCCCGGCGACATTGACGCTGTCGACGCGGCGGCGGTCCAGGTCGGCAAGGTCCTCGCTGCTGGCGTTGTCGTCGGTATCAACCTGGTTAGCATCGTCGTCAACAAGGCCGGCGAACTCGTCGTCACCGGCGCTGGCGTCATCCTCGACGTTGGCGTCATCCTCGACGCTGGCGTCATCCTCGGCGTTGGCGTCATTCTCGACGTCTGCGGCGTCCTCGTCGGCCTCTGCGCTGTCGTAGGCATCTGCGACCTCGTCAGCCTCTGCGCTGTCCTCGTCGGCCTCTGCGCTGTCGTAGGCATCTGCGACCTCGTCAGCCTCTGCGCTGTCCTCGTCAGCCTCTGCGCTGTCCTCGTCAGCATCTGCGTTGTCCTCGTCGGCCTCTGCGCTGTCGTAGGCATCTGCGACCTCGTCAGTCTCTGCACTGTCTTCGTCAGCCTCTGCGTTGTCCTCGTCAGTCTCTGCGCTGTCGTCGAGCTCGGAGCCGGCGAGGCTCTCGTCGGCCGAGTCGCCCTCGTCGGAGCGGGCCTCAAGCTGTGACGGGAAGGGCTCGACGTCGGTCAGGCCGCGGGCGATCAGCTGTCGCCTGTGCTCCGGGTCGTAAAAGCCGGTCTCGCGGGAGTCCTCGCGGGCGATCAGCAGGGAATCGTGGCCTGAGCTATGTGTGTCAGCAGTAACGGCGGAGGCGATGGCCGGCAGGGCCATGGCGAGCAGGAAAGCGGCGAAGGTCTGGCAACGCATTTTGATGTCTGTGTTCTGGTGAGTTGGTAGTAAACGAGATACGGCTGGGGGCGGAAAGGGGGGCTAGGTTAGACTTGGTATCAGGGGTCGACGGGTCGGCGATGGTCCCTGTTGTGTGTTTTGTGGCGGCGGTCGCGGAAGGAGATAAAGAAGAGAGCTGATAAAAGGATCTGAAAACAGAAGGAAAGAAGTCCCTGGATATCAACGAAACAAGAGATTCAAGCTGGTGTAGGAGGAAAAGTTAGCAGGTTGTCCAGGTGTGGCGAGCCTGGACGTCGATGATTGGTGGGAGGCGGAGTGGTGTTGATGGTATTGTTGGGCTGGTGTGATGATGGACAACAAAAACTCCCATTCTCGGCTCACTGGAGCCCAAATTCTTATATCAAAATCGGGACCAGCAGCTCGGGAATCCGAGATTCCTTGTTGGTGCTGCCTCGGGGGCATAGTGTGGGATTACTCTCGGGCTAAGGGCCGCTGACCGTGGACAGTAATCCTGCTGAGGCGGAGCGTGTTTGAGACCTGCATTGCGGCCCGTCGCCAGACCCAAATTGGCGGGGTGCTCTGGGCGTTGCAGCTGACGGGTGGGGATCACGTGCCTTTTCTTACTGTTTGTGCATGGTTGCTTGGTGGCGTCCCCTTTTTGGCAGCGAGCGGCCACCAAAGCCGGGGCGAAGCCCTTGAGTGCTCCAGTGAGCGACATGGGATGGTCCAGTCTTTACTATGAATGCGCGCGCCTGACAAGACTTACGATCGGAGTGCAGTGCCATCAGATCGGATTTGATCCTTCGTTGGAGTGGCAACTGGAGCTCTGGAACTGCCCCTCTTGGCCTGTCCCTGGGATTGATTTGATTCTGGACGCATTGTCGTCTACTGCGTTCTACTTTTTCTTTCCGAAAGCAAGATACGAAGAGCCTATAGTTACCCAGACGCGGTTGGTTTTTTCTCCGCTGCGCGGAAACGACCGGGCGAAACAATTGCAGGTACCCGGTACCTACCTAGTTTACTGGGGCCGACGGGGAAGATGGCGAGCTTGACGCGCCTGTCGTCTGGCATCACGTAACTATCAGTCATCGAGGGTCCACGCTAGTGTGTGCACTATTGTCCGCGACCTTGCCGGCCGTCTCGATTTCTTTATCCTCTTGACAGGCTTCTCCACATGTGAAATCATCCGCATATGACTACCCCGTTGCAATAGCCAGACACTTCATTCTGCCATAGAAGCGATCGGACCATTGTCGGCATCACTCCGTGGGTCGCCGACGGGTCTACCCCTGGAAAAGCCTTGTTAGTGATATAAATGGCTGTGATTTAACCCGGCGTCCACGGCACAGAAGGATACAGTATGTATCAATGAGAGATATGTGCTCCTTTTGTCAGCGCCCGGCATTATGCAGGTGCTTGCATGCAGCTGCATGCAACCCACCCTCAGCTGGGAGGCCAGCGGTGCAGCAAAACGCCATGGTTGATATTACTAAAACGCCACAGCGCGCCGTCTTCCTTATCCTAGCTGTCGACTCCCCCAGCTGGCGGTCCTGCGCCTAGCAAGCCTACGCCAATGTCAAAGCCGATGAGCGCCATCATCCCGCGCCTGTGGCACCGAAACTCGCAGCAGCTCGGAAAGTCTGGTAAAAACGGGCACACAGCCTCCCTTCGGTCGTGTCGCCTGGCTGTGTTGCAGTAACACCTCTCGGCACCCTCCAGTCATCCTCGCTTGTTCATCGACAGCCCCAGCCAGCATTGACAGCACCGAAGGAGCCGTGCCCCACCACAAGCGACGACCCAAGCCGCGCGGGTTCTTGCCAGCGGTCAATCGGGTCGATCGTCCTGTCCCCGCCGAGCATTCCCTGCTTGGCCCGACCCGACAAACGAGTCGCGCGTCTCTCCGCCAGCGGTGGGGGTTAGCCACGGACGCCATGCCCTCCGGCCACTCGGAGCTGGCCATCCTGAACGCCGAGCAGTATGACGACGGCGTGTCCTATAGGCGCAACAGCGTGCGCAGGCCCACCGCCTCGTCCAGCAGCGAGGATGTGCCAGCGCCGAGGAAGCGCGCGAGGAGGCCGCCGGTCGCCCCCGGCAGCGGCGGCGGCAGCGGCGGCAGCACCATGGCAACGGTGACTGAAGGCGACGGCGAGAAGAAGCGCGGGCGCGGGCGGCCCCGCCTAACCTCCAACAACGAGTCGGCCGCCGAGCGCAGGCGCACGCAGATCCGGCTGGCGCAGCGGGCATATCGCAACCGCAAGGAGAACACCATCACCACGCTGGAGCAGCAGGTCAAGAACCTGCGCGACACGAACGAGGAGATGAGCCACGCCTTCATGGCCCTGCACGACTTTGCCGTCCAGCGCGGCTTGCTCGACGCCAGGCCCGACTTTGGCGATCGCCTGCGCTCCACTACCGAGAAGTTCGTCGCCCTGGCCCGGAAAACGGCCGAGCTCGGGGCGGGCGAGGACGAGGCTGCTGCCATCGGGGTAGACAACAACGAGGATGGGCGGACTAGACCACGGCCTGGCACACCAAGTTCTGAAGAAGTTGAAGAAGCGCAAAAAGGCATGGATGGCCCTGCTGGTAGAGCCAGTGCTCTGCCGCAGCAGCAGCAGCAGATGCTGTATGGAGGCTTCGTGGTTTCACAGGACTACGTGCCGTCCGACTCGATGCCCGCCTCCTTCGGCGGCTTTGGCGACGCCCTCCTGGGCGGGAACCTCGACGTCGACGTCGACGTCGGCATCGGCGGGTCTGCATGGAACGAGCTCGAGACCATCACGCAGCCGACCCTGGACAATGCCAGCTTCCCCTTGACCGAGGACCAGATCATCTCCATCATGGGCGCACCGTCGCCGCTGCCGCACCCGGCGCAGCCGCCGCCGCCGCGCACCTACGCCGCGTCCGAGTCGACGTTTGGCCGGCGCCTGCAGCGCTTCGCCCTCGAGCGCGCCCTCTCGCTCATCTCGATGCCGAACCCGCCGCCGCTCCGGCTCGTGCGCGTCTTCGGCTTCTGCCTGCCCTTCGAGAGCCCGGACGCGATCCGCCACCGCCTCACCAGCTCCCTGAGCCGGTCCCAGGGTCAGTCGCTCTTCTACTGGCAGTACCCCTTCCACCACCTCGGCGGCGCCGGCTCGCACTTCCCCCCGGGCGCCGTTTCCTCCACCCCTGCCGACCCAGCCCGGTTCGGAGCCGCCGCGACGACCGGCATCGACGCCGCCAGGACCCAGCAGCAGCAGCAACAGCAGGGTGGTGGGATGGCGGTGGGCAACCAGGGCACGGCCGACGTGATGCGGCCGCGCACCGGCGCCGGCTTCGCCATGGGGCCCTTCACGCGGCCCGTGGCCGAGTCGGGCGCGTCGCGCCTCGACGCCCGCCAGCGCATCAGCGTGCCCGGGTTCGAGGGCGACTTTTACGACCCGGACGAGGTCGAGCTGTGGCTGCGCCGCCGCGGCGTCGACATCGCGCCCGCCCAGGACTACGTCACCGTCGAGGTCGACCTGTCCGCCTTTGACCCGGCCGCCGGCCTGTTCCCCAACCCGGAGATTATGGGCTTTGGCCCGGGCGGCACGGGCGCAACCGGTACCGGTGCGGGGTTGGGAGGCGTCAGTGATTTCGCGTCATTGGGGGCCGCGGCGTCAACAGCAACAACAACAACAACAACAACAACAACCGAGCCTCAGGCGCCACCACCACCGCCACCCCTGTCGTCTGCGCAGGAGGGCTCTGCGGCCGACATGTGGAGCACGGCGCCCGACGGCCTGCTGGCCGATATGTCGACCTCTATGTTCTCGGGCGTCTACGACTCGCAGGGCACGTTCGGGGCCGCCGCGCCAGCTTCCGGCGCCGGCTTCACGGCCAGGAACGACATGCCGTTCATGCCGGACCTTTCGATGCCCCAGCAGACGCAGCAGCAGCCGGCGGGCTCCCGCAAGACACTGATCACGCTTGACGTTACCGTGTTTGTGCAGAGTAAGTGGCTTTTCCAACTTACCGTTGTGAAATATCCTTTCCGGCCACTGCGCACCACAAGGTACCACCAGTGCAGGTTACTAACATCTGCTGCTACGCAGAGCTGACCGACAAGGCGACGTGTCTTGGGAGATCACCCGGATTCCGTATTGACAATGTCCGGCAGGCGTTTCTTGCCTCGGCGCACCGTTTATCTATGAGTCCATGAGAAGGGAGAGTGTATAAGAGAACATACACAATGTTTACGGATTTTCCCATTCCACGTATCTCCGGTGATAAAAAAAAAATAAAAAAAAAAAAAGGATTGAAACACATTTCTCGATGCAGATTCGTGTTTGCTCAAAAGGTTGCTTCCCTCGGCCCTCGACGTGTGCTTGTGCTTTCAGCAGCCTGTTCTATCCTCAGGCGGCGCCGTTCGCTCTTGATCGTGTGACGCGAGAGCTTCTCCTCCTCGGCCAGCCTCCTCTCCTCCTTGGCTATCCCCCACAGCAGCTTGACGCGCTCCAGCTGGTCGAGGCGCTGCGCCTGCAGCTGCGCCTGCATGTAGCGGACGCCAAACATGGTTGAGCCGGCGTACGTGTCGAGCCCGTCGGCGCCGCCGCTGCCCGCGCGCCTGGCCCGCGCGGCCTGGTTGTAGACGCGGGGCGCGAGCCCGTTCGCCACCAGCTGCGTCTGCATCAGGTCGTCCCACTCGTCCTCGAGCCGGGCGGCCGCGGCCGCGTCGCCGCGGTCCAGCTCCACCATGCGCGAGATGCGAGCGCCGCGCTTGCGCTCGAGCGCGTGGATCGCCGCGCCCAGCCGGAGGCTCTGCGGCTTGCGCACACGCAAGAACGGGAACCCGTTGACGGTCGCGGCGAGTCGGGGCACGCCGCGCCTGCCGGCGCCCGTCAGCTCCGATAACGGGGCCGGGCGGTACGGGTGCTCGTACAGGAACCGGGGCTGCGACTGCGTCGGAGTTTGGCTGGTGGCGGCGGCGGCGAAGGCGCCCAGTGCGGCGCTGTAGTGGTCGTCGTCCGAGCCGAGCGAGCCGATCTCGGTGTAGGCCGGGTTGGGTACGCGGCGCAGGAACGGCACCGAGGGCCCCCGGACGCGCCCGCCCGAGAGCGTGCGCCGCTCGCCGCGCTGGTTGAGACGCGGCCGCGCGCTGGGGGGCTCGTCGCCGATGTCGACGCCCGCGCCTGCCGCGGCGGCGCGGCGGCGCTTGATACGGTCCTCGTGATAGCGGGTCAGGAAGTCGAGCACGGTCCTGTGGGCGGGGCTGTCGGGCTCGCGGGCGGCGGAGAGGAGGTCGAGGAACTGGGTGGGAATGAATTTTCCTTCAGCTCTGGTACAGACGGGCTAGGTAGTGGGCTTTGAAGAAGGCCGTCGGCCCTACCTTGTACCCATTGGACAGAGACGAGGTGACGAGGCGAGGGCTGATGTAGTTGCTGTTCCTCCGGAAGCCCTTGCGGATCAGGTGTTTGATGGGATTGACGCTCCCGTCACCCCGCGTCTGCGCGTTCGGGAGGACGACGTGGGGAACCTGCCGGAGCAGGGCCTTGTACAGCGCGAAGCCTGAGGAGGGTCGGGCGTCAGGATGGGTATCGAGCCGGGTACCGGATCGGAGCAGAAGGCAGAGATGCGCTGGGCATTGGGATCTCCTTGTTCGGAGGGACTGAAGGATAGGCCGACGTACATGCTATGCGATGACGCAAATCGCGCGCGGGCACGTAGAGTAGCGGCATTCACCTTGCTGTGGCCGACATGCTAGTCTTGTCAAGACTAGGACTGTCTTGTCTGGGAATTGGTGTTGAGTTGGCACTAGAGCTTGGAAGCTGGAGATTTCTGCCGAGTCGCATTGAGGCGGGGTGCGTGGAACCTGTGGAATTCGTCCCCACCCAGACAAATCGCGTGAAGATTCCAGACACTCTCCTATGTACAACACACCTTTTTCGCCTTCGAAAAAAATGGCATTCGAGTCCAGCCCTGTATAGACGTCCTCGCGATGTCAAAATTATGATGATTACTTAGTGAGCCGACAAGACCGAGCCCATTCCCAACCTCCTCGCTCCACCTTTGGCGCTGACTTGATATCAGCCTAGCCAGTGTCTCGTCTGGACGCATTCACCCCCATCGGCGGCTTCATAGAAAATTTGATACGCGAGAAAGGGCAACTACCGTAGTGCATCCATGCTTTTCAGGTTACTCTATCCGACCGCGTAGGTAGGTTTACGTATTAACGAAATGCACTTTGGATTCTGTGGAGTGTCGCTGTGGCTCTACCTGTAGGCCTGTGCACATCTCTGCTACCCAACTGCCAGATCTACTCTGGAGAAAAGCCCATACCTATTCGCTCATACACAAAAACAGCCCGGCAGACAAACACACTGGCGATGTACCTCACCACGATGGACAGGCTGTCTTTTATAGAGAAAAACATGAGGCCCGCAAGCACCACCGTGCCATACAGAGTGATAAACACGTTGGCCACGGACACGGCCCACGACAGCAGGCTGAACCATACACCGTCGTGGCGGTTGTCGAGGCATACGGGGTTGTTGTATGTGGACGGCATGATCTCGCCCCGTATCCAAGCCGGCAGCGCGGCCAACGTCTTCGGGAAGCCTGGATCGGGGGGCCGCGATCCAGAGCCCACCACGCGAACCCGCAGCCGTAGCCCGATAGACGCGCATATATGAACCATCGTGGCGAGGACGCCCCAGAGCGCAACCTGGTGCGTGAGCCGCGGGCTGATGACGGTCATGGCGTGGACCCCGAGCTCGTAGGACAGGTTCACCATGTTGGCGACGCAGCTGCACGCCGCGGCGTACTGCACCAGGGCGACCAGCCACCAGCTCCAGTGGAGGGGCCGCCGCGGGTTCACGTCCGGCCGCTCCCCCTTGGCAACCACCTCCTGGACGCCCTTTTGGAACTGCGTCGTCCTCGTCGGGGACACTATGGGGCTCCCCACCGCAAGCAGGAAGGCGAGCAACGGCCGGCGCAGGCTCAGGAAGGCAAGGTCGAGAGTCGTGCAGGCCAGCGACTGCAGGATAGTCGGCGTGAGACCGAGCAGGACGGCCGAGATAGCCATGTCGAGCTTGCGAAACTCTTCCATGTGCTCCATCACACATTCGATGACGCGTCTGGTCGGGTCGTAGGAAAGGCCGGGCGGGTTCTGGTCGTTCTCGCGGGTGCGGTAGGCCTCCAGCACCTCGCTACAATTGGATCGCAAGATTTCTTGGATGAGGCCATTCCACTCTGGAAGAAAATGGTCGAATTGCTCTCTTGGATATGTATCGTAAGGCCTGTCTGCAGCGACCATAGAAAGGAGACCGAGGCCTAAAACAAGAACGATACTCGCCCTTGGAGACAGCGCCATGACTGAATTTCTTTCTAAAGACGGATAGATACCAAGTAGCCGTGTGTCGGTTTGCGGGTTTGGCGTCCTGTGGGCATATGCCAACCGGCAATTGATGCATGCAATGGAGGGAGGCTGCAAAGGCAACTGAGGCCGCCCATGGGCAGCTCTGGATCCTATAAATTCCAGTAGGTAACCGTCCACTCTACCACCGAAGTACCTCGTGTTGGCGCTTGCTGCTGAGCCGCCCGACCAATAAGTGCGCCCGGATATACGCAGCCACAAAAGCCACAATTCATGCGCTGAACCTATGTCAGCCTTCCCTCCTCGGGGCGCCGGCCATCCCGCAATCAGGGGCTCTTCAACACCGAGCGGCTGAGATGAGAGGTTAGGTCCTGAGAAAACGGCAAAGCGATACTCACAGACAGGGCATGGATGGGAAGTTATATAGGTGGACGTTTATCGCTGCATAACAAGATAGTAACATACCGTGGAAGCTGCGTTCGCTCCGCTTGACTACATCTAACCGCTACTCCTCCTCTGACATAGACCGTGTAGCTCTAGCACCCGCGAAGCGCACATCTTTCCTCCCAGCGAACGCACTTGTGTACGGCCTGTCTATTTCGAGTTCTCGTAGATGGCATACCTCGAGCCCTCCGGGGGCTGCGGCAGCTTCTTGTGTTCGTCCATGAACCTGGGGACAGCGGGCATCAGCAAAGTGTCGCGAAATATCAAGATGGCGACCAAAAAGCGCACTTTCGTATCGAGATCAGAGCTGCCTCCAGGCTCAGAGGGTCTTCCTTGGGCCTAGGGTTCTTTGACAGCTCGGCGGCGATGCGAACCCAGTCGCGCAAGATCGGGATGGCCTTAGGGTCGATCAAGCCGTTGGTGTTGTTGACGCCGGGGAGGTTAATCTGGCTGACAAAGTGGATGACGGGCGGCTCCTTGGGGTAGTTATCACCGCAGTGCATCTTGAGCTCGTAGATTCGGTTCTCGTGGTGGCCCTGGTCGTTTAGGGGGGTTGTCAGCAGGTGCTCGATGGGTCTCGTCCGACGCAAAAGATCCGATGCCGCCGGCTGGGCTGGGCTCACATGTGGCGGGCCCCAGATGGTTCCCCTCCAGTTGGTCAGGAGGATGTCCTCCGAGTCCTCCAGACCGTACGAGCAGGCACCTGCGCGGAGTGGGAGTTAGCAAGCTCGCGCCTTGGCGCAGAGAGGCCTGGCCGTAGCCTCACCGGCACCCAAACCCTTCTCGCCCTTCTCCAGCTCGGCAAGGAGCTTGAAGCTGCGGGGCACCTGCGCGACCGCCATGATGCAACAAGAGCGCACGCCCGGAGGAGTGGTTCAGAATGCGGACTGAGACTGAGGGAAGGCCAACGCGTTATGGGGGATGATTCAATAGATATTCGGCGACGGGCAAGGTCCGAGACAAGATGCGGGGGCCGACCTGGATGGTACTCAATTTCCGGGCACTCCAGCTGGGGCGGGCAGTGATGGGTCTGCGGCTGAGTGATGCGACTAGATGGTGGGGTCCGGCAACGGCGGTGAGCGATTCTGCCTGCTTAGTCATGCATGCGCTGTCGGTCGCCCGCCCGTGTGGCTGCCTTGGTGGGACAGGCAGGGGTGCCTAGTCGTGGATGCCGTGGGTCGTGGATGCCACTCCGGCCACCCTGGCCACGACAAAGGAGTGCTCCGACTCCAGGCTGCGTGACGGGACGGGCGGTGCCTGGTGTCTGATATTCTGATATTGGAATCCCCGACATGCCTTGACCTCTGCACTACTTGCCCTGGACACAGCATCCCATTCGGGGCGACGATGCCGAACGCGCCGACCAGACCATTCGCAAAATGACGGCTCAGCTGCTCGCCACAGAGCTCGCCAATCTCATTCAGGAGAGCAAACGAAAACACAATGACCTCCGACAGGTACGCCCCCGTGCGGGCTCCAGCTCAGCCACTAGCCCAGAGGCTCCGCTGACAATGCGCCGCCCCATAGGCTGCTGAGAAGTCTCTCGAGGAGCTCAAGAGCTTGAACATCTCGTCCGAAGCCCAGCTCGGCCCAGGTGCGTCACGTGCTGCCCCTTGGTCGACCTTCCCCGTGGCCGCCGCCCCTGTCCTGGGCGTCCCCACCACCCGCCACGCCTCACGACTTGCTGTGCGCGCCAGCCTCTGACACCCTCTCAAAGAACTGACCCAACGGAACAACTTTGTCAACCCATTTATCATTGCCTGCGGTACCAAGAATGCCAAGTTCACGGGCATCGCCATCGTCTGCCTGCAGAGGCTCATCGTCTCCAAGGCCCTGCCCAGGCCCCGGCTGAGCCAGGTGCTCGAGGCCTTGCAGGGCGCAACCTCGGCCGGGCTAGATGTCCAGCTGAAGATTCTCCAGGCCCTCCCGTCGCTACTGCAAAACTATTCGACAGATGTCAAAGGAGACCTGCTTGTTACTGCTCTAAACGTCTGCTTTATCCTGCAGTCGAGCAAGAACGCTATCGTCAACAACACCTCTGCTGCCACATTGCAACAGCTTGTCGTATCAGTCTTCGACAAGGTCGTGGCTGAAGATAGTATGGACCCCTGGCTACTATCAAGGCATCTTGTCATCTGCAAATGACGGCTAACCGAGCGCCCACGCACAGAAAATGGATCGGATTCGTCCATCGTTGGAGAGGCGCCCTCTGAGCGTGGCACCGTGCCCCTCAAGTCGGCTGCTATGGATGCGTTCAGGATCTTCAACGACCTGTGCCTCCTGACCGAATCGCAGCGTCCCGAGTTCCTACGCTTCTCAGGGCTGCCCCAGACGTTTGGCCTGGAGCTGATAGAATCGGTTCTGACCAACCACGCCGCCATATTTTCTAGCCACCCTGAGCAGACGCACATCCTCCGCACGAGGGTAATGCCTTTCATCATCAAATCTCTGTCCGGAAAACTAAACTTTGCCACCACTGTACGACTTTTGCGAATCCTTTACACGCTGCTGCGGAGGCACCTGTCGCTTCTCCGAGCCGAAAGTGGCGACGCCCTAGAAATCTTGACGCGTCTTCTAGACCAGGAGACCCTATTATGGAAAAGGGCGCTGTGCATGGAAGTCTTCAGGGGCATGTTTGCCGACGCCGGCCTTCTCCGCCGGGTGTTTGCGCTTTATGATGCCCAAGAAGACGACAAGAAGATCCTAAAGAACCTAACGGCGACATTTGTTCGCGTCAGCACCGAGAAGCCTGCCATCATCGGGCTAGGCCAGCAGTCTACCATACCAGTCGCCAATCCTTACTCTAGCATCACTGCCTCTACGGACCATGCAATGCTCGAAGCGACCGGCGTCGGCGGTATCATCAGCGGTTCAGTATCCGAGGGTCACAACACAGGCATCAGCAACCAGTGGAGCTCCGTCAGGGTGCCCTGTATTGACCAGCTGGACAAGACCGAACCACCATCTATCCCCGAATCGTATATATACAGCCTCACGCTGGCATGCATCACATCACTTTCCGAAGGCCTGGCAAAGTTCATCTTGCCGCTCACGGTCGCAAGCAAGAAAAGGGGTCCGAGGCATGACAGCCTCAGCGGCAGCGGCAGCGGCAGCGGGAGGAACTCGCCCGCTCCTTCGATCGAGGATTCATCCCCTCAGACAAGGGGCGGCCTCGAGCGAACTGCCTCCTTCAAACGGAATCCCGTTCCAGTCAACCCTCTCCTGCTCGAAGATCATCCTCTCCACGCGGAAATAAGGATCTGTGCAGGCATGGTCGAGCAGTGCTGGCCCGCAGTGCTGGCCACTTGTTCTGCGTTCCTCTATGCGTCGCTGGACTCGGAATACTACCACGGCCTTGTGCGAGGATTTCAAAAATTCACCCATGTTGCCGGGCTTCTCCAGCTCGCAACGCCGCGGGATGCCTTCCTCACGACGCTTGGGAAGGCCGCTGTCCCATCTAACGTCTTGACGGCCTGCATGAACGGCGGAAGCGCTCGTCCTACCACGCCAAACGCTGCGGCCCCCGCCGCTGACCCGCCCAACAGCATATTGAGCAATGCACGAGGAATGCTGAGTGTTGACAGCCTGGTCAGTCAAGTATCCGCCGAGAGGCCCAGGCAGGGGTCTGTGGTGGATGCTGGTCCCTCGACGCTGAACACCAGAAACATGCTGTGCCTGCGAGCTTTGTTGAACCTCGGCATTGCTCTCGGCCCCACGCTAGAATCATCCTGGCGAATCCTGCTCGAGACCCTCCAACAGGCCGACTTCGTCTTGTTCGCGTCTGGCAAGTCGGCGGGCAGGGTCATGACTGCAACAAGGAACACGGATCAACAGGCCGAGGCCGAGGCTGCGGCGCTGTTGCAGAATTTCAGTGGCGAGGTGAAGGCGGTGGAGACGGCGGCATCAAGGTTGTTCGAAAGCACTGTAGACTTTCCAAACAGCTCGTTCGTGGAGGTGGTGAATGCCGTCTGCAATCTGCTTGAGAAAGAAGTCGAACCTCGTTCGCCTGATGACACAAGGCCTCACACTCCTGCTTCAGGCGGTGGGCCGGCTCCCAAGGCAGGCCGCGGACACAGGCGAGCCATGAGCTTGTCTGTGACCCCAATGGCGGCAGCCAACCAAGAGGATCAGTTTGCTTTGGCCAAGCTTGGTGATCTTGCATCCATTAACCTCGAGCGTCTCTTGGAGTACTCCCCTGACGTGTCTGGCTGGACCCCGTTGGTGTCCGAGCTGATTGGCACCCTGAGCTCCGCGACCGCCAACGCCCCCGTCCGGATCAGGGCCGCCGAGATTCTGGTGCGCATCATCTTCGACTCAGCCTCTGCCGTCGCGGGATCCCCCGAAGAGGTCCGAGGAGAGCTGCAGCTACGCCTCCTGGAAGCTCTCAGGGATGCTCTCCTCCCATTGCAGATGCCCCATCGTGAGACGACAGTAGCAACCCACGCGACCGATATCGACATACACAAAGTCATCCTCGACGGTCTTAAGAGCGTTATTGAGAACTGCGGCGAGAGCCTGCTGAGCGGCTGGGATATCACGTTCGAGATAATCGACAGCATCTTCCTCCAGCGGCGGCCCGCGCCTGAGGAGGAAGACGGCAAAGATCCGCATCCCGAGATCCTCAGCACAAGATCAGTCAAGCTGATCAAGCCTTCGTTCGGCTCGCTCCAGCTTATCTGCTCTGACTTCCTGGACTCGCTTCCCAACTCGTGCTTTCTGCACCTTGTCGACACGCTGTACAAGTTTTCGTCGCAGGACGACGATCTAAACGTTGCTTTGACGGTATGCGACCAGAATCCTTGACACTCCGCTCTCAAGCCTGCATTTGCCTAACCAGATTCTATCCTCATCCAGACCGTAACCTTCTTCTGGGCCATCTCAGACTTCTTGTCTGGCAAGAGCAAATCAATCTCGGTTACGGAGGACATGGTCCAGGACCCAAGTGATGCGGCGCTGGTGGAGCTCGCGTCCAACCCGGACCACTCCGCTTCTGGAGCGGCGCTCTGGATGCTACTGCTGCTGAGGTTGACAAATGTCACAACCGATCAGAGGCTTGAGCTGCGAAATAGTAAGTATAGGTAACCTCGTCGCCCATACCTTGCTCCTCTGACAAATCCTAACTCGGGAATAGGTGCTATCCAGACCCTGTTAAGGATCATCCACGCCTACGGCACCAGCCTGAAGCCCGAGGCATGGTCAGTATGCATCAGGTCCGTGATATTTAGGCTTCTGTCCTTCATTGAGGCCAGGCTGAGAGGCGCCCACGGCGCAGAAGGGCCGTCGACCAAGAGCGAATGGCACGAGACTGCTGTTGTCATCATCAATGGTGTCTCGGATCTTCTTTCCAACTACCTGGACGTCTTGATCGGACACAGCAAATTCGGCACCCTCTGGAGCGAGCTGCTAGAGCACTTGGCGACCATACTTGACTTCAAGATACTCGACATGGGCAGCGCCACGTTTAGCAGCCTGGGCAGCATCCTGTCGAAATGTGACGATGAGCCTCGCAAGAACTTCGACAAGAAGGCCGTAGACATGGCCTGGGAACTTTGGGCTCGGGGGCTCCCCATTCCAGAAATCACGCCAGGGATCAAGGGGGACGACAACCAGAAATGTCTCCTGTCGTGGGTGGAGGCTTTCCTGGAGCTCTACCGCCTGATCCGAAAGGACCTTGAGGTTGAGAGAATACAGCGTCTGCTTAGCCTTATCCGCGAAGCCATGATAAAGGCGACGCCTGGGTCATACACCAGCGACATTGAATATGTCACGCCACTGCAAGGGAAGATGCTCGAAGTTCTTCGAGTAGTCCGGACAGACATCGCCGGTGCGCCTTCAGCAATGATCAGTCAAGTTGCCGAATTCGTCACGTTCGCCTTTGACGAGACACGCGTCATCAACACGCCTACGCAAAAGCGCACCTACGTGGCCATGTCTAAAGAGAGCATGCGGATTCTACACTACCACGTCACGCAGAACGCATCGGACGCTGAGGTGTTCTCGAGCGGCGCCTTCCATGCCGCATTGTCAGCTCTGGCGAGGCCCATCGCGCTCAAGTATCGCTTCCCCATCACGACCAAATCAGCACAGCCCTGGCGTGAGGCCACATCGGCAAGCATTGCCATACTCGAAGCGACACTACCACATCTCACGGCGGCCGAGGTTCCCCGCGCGGCCTTCCAAGAAGCGTGGCAGGTGATTGTCGAAATAGCAATCGGCATTATCAGCGCCGATACGATCGAAGCGCCGCAGGGAGCCGACATCTCGGATGACCAAGACTTTGATGTGGCATCGTTTAGAGAGCTCAGGGAGCTCATCATCCCGTCACTGGGCACGCCACACGTGCTGGAGAAGACCCGCAAGGCCTACGCCGAGGGCCTCTTCCAAACCTCGATCGTGCACGAGCCCACGCCTGCCGAGGGAGAGGTCGTATTCGGGAGGAGCGGTGGCGACGTCGTCCAACAGGGACTGGGCAGCTTCTTCCAGCCGCGGAATGGGCGCACCATCGACCCGCCCCCGACGAGGAGGGAGGATATGGCCTACGTGTGCCTCGAGGAGCTCTTTGCGCTGGTGTCTGCCCACAACGAGGATACGGAAACTCCGACGATCGTGATTCTGCCACCGACGCCCCGATTTCCCAAAAAGCCGCAGGGGGGCAGCGCTCTGTGTGGCCCGGCGTCGCAGAACTCTACTACAAATTCCAAGGCGGGAGGCGATGGCGGCACCAGGTCCAGCCTCGGGCTCAACGGCTCCACATCGGCGGGAGACGCGCCGCTGCCAGCGGCCAGGTCGTCGGCCTTGTCGTCGGCTCGGGAGCAGCACGAGCAGCACGTGCAGTTGGCGCGGACGGCGGCGCCCTACCTGATCTTGCGGTGCGCGCTCCCGCTGCGAGGGTACGCGGCGGACCAGCCGCTGCGGGGCCGGATGATGCCGCAACCGCTGTCACAGTCGCTGGAGCTGTCGCGGGTGCTGCGCGGGCTCGTGGAGCTGCGGTCCGAGCCCGCGGCGATCCCGGACCTGGACGGCTGCGAGAGCGAGGCGCGCAAGCACCTTCTGCGCCTTTACCCACTGCTCACGCGCGTCGTGCAGGCGGCCGGCGAGTGCGGGGACAGAAAGCTGCTTGGACTTGTTGGAGAGGCGCTGGTGGTTGTCGGCGGCGAGTTGGGGGTTTAGGGGTGCTTTGCAGTATACTTGCTTTTTGCTAGGTGTTGATTTGGTCTCGTGATAGAGATGGAGAAGATACAGTTTTGAGTGCGAGAGCCTCGTTATATGCAACATCGACCTCCCATGTAAATGGCCAAGTGCATACGACCATATCTACTGGATACTGTGGAACCCGTCTGCGCTTGGTGGTAAGTTTTGTGTGCGAACGATAGCATATTGGGTTGGAGCCTCGGCGGCACAATCAGAGCCGCAGCCACCACACACTTTGTGGGCAGGAAAGAAATGAAGCCCTCGTTGAGCCCGTCCATGGAGAGAATAAGGTCTCGTGAAGTCGCCGATCCCCGAGTGGACGGGCGTGTAAGTGCATTAAATGTTACGAGACGTAAAATATGGAAAGCTCCCCTTGTGTAGAAAGACAACGTTGCGTTTGGCGAACACTTGGCCCAATTTATTCATGTCGAGCAGGAGCCCGCACAGGCGGTGGGACATGGGGAGAAACTCCTCTTCTCGTCGGGGATCTTCAATAACCTGGATCGGTGTATAGGACACTGCGAGAGAAAGCTTCCTTCACCTCGCTGCCCTTACGCCAGAGCTCCCCTACATGGATGCTCCGTGTCCCATTCTGAAAGGTTCCAGAAGGACTCTCGAGGCTCCTCCGCCCATCTCCTCCGCGGCCCAGACGAAGGCGTCGTGCTCGTTCGGGTCCAGCGTGCCGTCACACCGTCGCCCTCGGGAGTCACAGCCACCACCTTGACGGCAAAGTAGAAGCGCCAGACGACCCCGCCGCTCCGCGACGAAACACCTCGCCGCCCATGGCTCAGTCGTCGCCGGCGCCGGGCGGGCGCACGAGCGGGCCGACGGCGCGCGCCCCGAGTCCCGTCTCCTCGCGCAACTCGCGCGCGCACGAGTGCAGGATGCCGCGTCGCCACCGTCATCGTCGCGCCGCCGCCGGGCGTCTCCCAGCACGGCGAGCCTGAGTCGTGCGCCGCGCGCCGAGCGGTCCGAGAATACGGCGCCGGTGCTAGGAAGGCGGGCGCGGCGCTAGAGGAGCCGGAGCCGGCTGGTGGGGTGGAGAAGTAGCGCGAGAGGAAGGATTGGGGCGGGATGGCGAAGGACTGGACTGAAGCGGCGGAGGTGAGCTTGATTTTGGCCGTGTCCATGTTGAGGTGGCGCCGGAGATGGTGGAACTCGATAAGCGATTCGCAGACCCCGTGCAGCGCCTCCCAGCCCACGGATTCCTCACCCTAGAACAGCCTCGCGGGGTCTCTGGTGTCCATCTCACGCTCTCAAACTATGCGGCGTTGCGTCAGCTCCAACCAGTCCAGAAGGCGAGCTTATGCGCGGACAGGCAGGGGCGGAAAATAGAGCACCACTCACCAGCAAATGCCCGTCAAGTGTCTGATAGGGGCCCAGTATGCTTGGCTGCGCTGCCCAAGTGTGTCATCCCTGTGATCATTTTGAACTTTTCCGTGATCGCTGGCAAATATTTCGGCCGGCTCCCGGACCCTGTCAAAGGCAGCCTTTGCTCGCCTTTGTCATCGACGCCAAGCCAAACCAGGACGTGCTCGGCCATTTTGTAGATGGCATTCATAAACTTCACCTGCCTTCCTCACTCTTCTACGCTGTCTTGGTCAATGCAAGTCTGGTCCGCCCACATTCGCCGCTCCCTGGTTGGCAGACGCAGCCGGTGCAGGGCGGTTCCGAGGAGCTTCCAGGCGCACTCAAAATCGACTTCCCGGTCTGGCCGCCGCCATACATACAACAGGGTCTCATATGGCATGCCCGACTCGGTATTCATGTCGTAGACGGCAGGCGTTGCAACAAGGGGGTCGCTTGCCGACCCTGGGAGAGGGTGAGCATCTTGATGGAGTGGTCACCCAGCAGCCGGCCGCAGGATTGATTTCCCAATCGTGCACCTCGGGTTTTCCATAGCCGTGCGCCCCTAACCGCTAGCGCTGTTAAATACTGCTGCTTCCGGGCCTCATTTTCAGCCAAGCGTCTGCTTCCCGCTTCCGTTGCACATTAATCGAGGATTGGCTGGAGAAAAAGCCACCTCTTAGGGTTACCATCAGGCCGGCGTTGTGCTATTCCCCCGAGTATCGCTAGATCCTGGCGCCAATGCACATATTTGGTTGGCCGAGAGAGAAGAGGATCGAGGGGATGAAGCCAACAACCAGCCATAGGCTTGGCGCAGAAGCGGACTAGCACCGCACCGCCCCCAAAGAACCAACGTGTTGGGTCGCACTCCATTACCATCACTCGCCGTCACAGTTCGGTGGGTCCAGCCGTCACTCCACGCCTGCAGGCTGCACAGGGGTCCGGCCCAGCGCGTTAGTTGCTACTTTAATTAAGCGCGGCCTCAACGTCATCCCCAGATTTCTTGCTCCTTCCCACAACCCAACTCACCCCACGATGGATCGCAAGCCACAGCCCTTCCTTTCGCCCAGCTCTGACACTGACGCTGGCTCCGACGGTGACACCGGCCCAGAAACCTATTTCGTTCGTCACCTCAGCCCTTTAGATGCCGGCTGGCTACCTGCGCAGCTTCTCGTGCTAACACGTTATCATGGAACAGAGGTTTTGGCTCGGCACTCGGCAAGTCGTGGCGCGTGGGAAGATATGTGACCACCACCCGAATGTGGTGTTCCTGCGCGTGCTGCCGGGCATGCTCGGCGGATTCTTCCATCGACTGTCCCACCTCCTTCCTGTGGCCTTGAGCGAGGGCCTCGAGGCGTGGTGGCCCGAGTGGTTCCTGCCCGAACGCATCGTCATGAAGAGGGAGAAGCCCAACTGGGAGGAAGAGTTCGACAATGAGGTGGACATTTACGGTCTGCTGGCCCCACTTGGCGGACGCGTCGTGCCCAAGCTCTACGGCCAGACCGAGTACCCGGGCCCGGACAAGGTCACCAGGCGCGCGCTCATCATGTCGGACATCGGCGGGGTCGCACTAGGCGAGCCCGAGGTGGGATCACTGCCACTCGACAGGGTCGAGAAGATGTTGGAAGAGGCCTTCCAGGCCCTCGTGGACGCCGGAGTCGGACACTGCGACGCGAAGCCCGACAACGTGCACTTGGTCGGCGACAGGATTATGCTCATCGATTTCGACACGTCGCAGCGGATACAAGCCGACGAGGACCCGGCGTACTGGGTGCTTACCTGCGTCCGTGGTGCTCTGCGCATGTACATATTGCACCACAAGCGCTTCCCCAACGGCATCCCTCGGGGAACGCTCCCTGGCCAACGGTAATCCGAGAGCGTCGGGATCAGGCGAGGAACATGATCCAAACATATGAGTCGGTCCGAATTTGCATACACAACACTTCTTCCTCTCTACCTGGCCATCAAGCGACATCTTCCTCACAGCGTGCCGTGAGTGCCAGCACTTACAGCTACCTACCTAGACACCTACCTGCTGCAGGAGGCGAACGAAAGTGGGGGTATGCGCGGTTGAGTGTGGAATGAGGCTACTGCCACATAGAGGAGGGTGGACCGAAAGAATGGGCGGTTGGTGATATTCCGCCTTCGCAGATGAAACCCGGATCGGCCTCACCATAGCAGATGCAAGGATAACCACGCCATCACCACGGCAGTAACAAATCCTGGTGAAGGTCGACTGAAAAACATTGTGCAGGCCCGCTTGCGTACCGCCCGCTTGGATAGGTGGTAGGTACACAAGCGCGCGCAATCCTTGTACACGCCACACCTAGAACAGCCTGCCTGGTCTGGTCGGTCCTGTTGGTTCCACAAAGTTTTGCCGCGGGGCACTGGGCGCTTAGAGCGTCTCTGGTCATGGGCGGTCGCTGCCAGCTGCCCGCGAGGTTTGCCGGTGAATCATTATTTAATTTCCTCTGCTACTGCTTTGCCATCCCCATCGGATTCCCCTCCTTACTCCCCTTCCTGTTCCCCGCCACGCTCACCTAATCTGTACCCTATCCTATTTCCAATCCTCCCAACCATCAACCATGACGGTGCCCTTCACTCAGCTCCTCCGCGAGGTCTCAGACAACGAAGTCAAGCTTACGGGATACAACTCGAAAACGGACAAGAAATGGGCCAGGGGCTTCCCTGTCATCACCAACCTGACATGCCACACTCAGATCGCCTGGGACGAGAATGGGATGCCATCATACCGTGCCAACTGGGACGCCCTGCTCCCGCCCTTCGCCGACGACCAGCTGAGGCAGAACACGTTCGGCAACCGACCCAACCGTCGGTGTTACCGTCTCAGCACCGAGGCCGACATGGGTCTCTGGTTTAACACAGAGGTCTCGAACGTCGTACTAGCCGCGTGGAACGACCACCCCGCGACTCTACAAACTTCCGAAGCTAAGCCGTGGGATGAGTCCGGCGAACAGGTGACGGTCGACAGCACCTACTCCCTGGGATTCGGGAGCAAGACACCCCTCGTCATCGGGGAATTCAAAAGGAACCTCATCGACGGCGACGAGTGGCGGGACGGCACCCTCAGGACATCCAAGTCGCTTTCGAAAGAGCTTCGAGGGTCTGTGCTAAACTCTCTCTCTCTCTCTCTCTCTCTCTCTCTCTCTCTCTCTCCCCTGCCCTTCCTTTTCTATCGTTCCCTATACCGTACGTTTGGCTGACGAGCGATGCGGAGCCCAGGTACGCATTCAAGTACAACTGTCCCCAGATTTTCTGCTTCGACGGCGAGATCCTGCTCCTGCTGCAGTTCCGCGCAGTCACGCCCGACCAAATCAGGCACCAAGACTGCCCGGTCGACTGCTGGGTCATCCCACGGCAGAACGGAACGGGCGGAGGCGGCGGCTGCACGTTGCGCGAGGGTCTCCACCGCCTCCTCGTCCAGGGCTTCCGCCGCTGCCAGGGCGTGCATGCGGTCAACGGCCTGCTCGTCAACGGCGTGGCGCCGCGGTATCGCGAGCTGTTCTCGGGCCGGCCCGTCTTCTCTCTCGACAACGGCGAGATGAGCTACGAGCACCCGCAAAGCGACGGGGTAGAGCACCAGTTCGACCGCGAGGTTGACGTCACCGACGGGTCTTTCTACTGGCGCTACAACGGGCAGGCGTACGCCGAGAATGGAGTGGTGGTTCGGGACACCTACGCTCTTTGGGATGCCCCTCAGAATTAGCTCTTCTTGTCTTCCTGTCTTTCTGTATTCCTGTCGTGGCCTTTTTTTTTCTCTTTTGTTTTGCCTCTTTGTTACTGCCAAGTCCGCAGCATGTTTCTAGCCGATGCTTCAATATGATGGTTGGGCAATGTCGGCCCGTAGGCCCGTTTCCGGGCATCGAAAAGGAACCATCCGTTTCGCAAATCCAGCACCAGATGCGCCCATATGACCAGTTTTGCTCGTCTCGACCCTACGGAGCGGCGTGACACCAAGGTACCCAAGTTTAGCCAGTGATCTCGAGTGGGTACCTACCTTGTGTATCCGGAGCTCTATAAAATCTATAAAATGCCGCCACCCCGAAGATGCGTCAGCGGCACGACCCAACTAGGCCGCGTCCGGCGACCTCGGGCATTGGCGGCGGCAGTGAATGGCCACTTCAAGCGGCGGAGCGTTCGGGAGAATGGCACCATTGCCCTGCGCTGCGGGGCCGCCAAGCACATGTACGTGGAAAGGCCGACGAAGTCGCTGATCTATCAAAGAGGAGTAGAGCGCCGGAAGGGTCATCTCACTGAGTAGGCTGAGAAGCCGGTGGGTGGCGAGCATTAGTGGCGCAAGGCGAATGGCGATACGAGAATGGGATCCAGCTCCTTAACACTTTGTCTCGAGCGCCTAAACAGATCCGAGACTCGTCTATGATCCTGAGCAAACCAGAACATCGACTTGGCCATAGTATCAGCAGCGAGGCTATAGGGCAACAGCCGCCAAAATCTAGCTACAACGTTGCGCTCGGATTTCGCCAGCCACTTCAGGTTTGGGCTGCCAGTTCATCATACCCGAAGGGCGCATGTTTGTATTGAGCCGTGAGCTGCGAGATGAGCCGAAAGACGACCCGAAAAAAGATAAATGCACCGATAAACGTCCACCAGTTGACGCCCCGCCGATGTTTTTGCCGTAATTGCGTTGTGTTCCCTTTGGTGTTTCTCTCACATGCCAGTGATATCATGAAACCCCTCAAAATGAAGCAATATTGTACACGAAAAGGCCAGCAAGGCCCTTGAGCCCCCCAAATGCGCTCCACTCTCCGAGCTTTGGCTTCCCCGCCTTCCTCTACCGTTGCGTCTCCGTGGCCCGGTCAAAGTCGGCAACGATGCTATCGCGCATGGACCTGTTGTGATCGGCGGGGGACTCGGTCTTGGTGCTGCCGGCAGCAGCAGCCTCGTCGGCGGGGGAGGCGGCGCGCTTGACGGCGCCGGCGGCCATGGTCTTGGCCTGGGCGTCGCCGACCTTGCCGTAGACGCTGAGGGCGGTGGCGATCATGCCGCCAATGTCGCCGACGTTGCCGGGGACGACGACGGCGGTGCCCTCCTTGGCGAGGCGTCCGAAGGCGTCGACGTACTTCTCGGCCACCGACAGGCTGACGGCGCCCTGGGCGGCGTCCCTGCCCTCGGCGATGCTACGGGCGACGGCGTCGATGCCCTCGGCGGTGGCCCTGGCGCGGAGCAGGATGGCCTCGGCCTCGCCGCTGGCGCGGTTGATGTTCTCGGAGCGCAGGGCCTCCGAGGCCAGGATGACGGACTGCTTGCGGCCCTCGGCGATGTTGATGGCGCTCTGGCGCTGGCCCTCGGACTCGAGGATCTCGGCCCGCTTGGAGCGCTCGGCCGTGACCTGGCGGTGCATGGCCTCGACGACGGCGGCGGGCGCGTGGATGTCGCGGATCTCGTAGCGCAGGCACGTCACGCCCCAGGCCTGGGCGGCCTCGTTGATGGCGGCCGTGATGTTTGTGTTGAGGGCGGCGCGCTCCTTGAGGACGTGGTCGAGCGTCAGCTGGCCGATCTCGGACCGCATCGTCGTCTGGGCGAGCTGCGAGATGGCGTACTCGGCGTCCTCGACGCCATAGCTGGAGGCAAGGAGAGACGAGGTTAGTGGCTAAGATCCCCAAGGCAAGCCCAAGGAGCATATACAGGACGAGCGGAGAGCGAGAACAAGGAAACGTACCTGGCCTTGTAGGCGTCGAACACGCGCGTGTACAGTACGCCATCGAGCTCGAGCGTGACGTTGTCGGCCGTGATGGCGCTCTGCGACGGGATCTCGAGGGCGACCTCCTTGAGCGACTTGACATAGGCGATGCGGTCGAGGAAGGGGATCAGGATGGCGAGACCCGGCTGCAGGATGCGGTTGAACTTGCCCATGCGCTCGACGATCCAGGCCGTCTGCTGCGGAACGAAGCGCACGATGGTGTTGGCGGGGAGAGAGGGCCGCTGGAAGTACGACGGCAGACTGCCACCGCCGCCGGACGGCGTCTGGTAGTGAGGGGCCAGGGGCGACGGCGCGCCATAGCCGCTGGAGCTGCCACCGTCTGGGCCGCTGGTAAAGGCGCGTCGGTTGAGTGCTGCGATTGTTGCTGTTCGCGATGTGGCGGCGGCGGCCAGCAGGGCTGTCCTGGCGGCGGCGGCGTGTCTGAACGGCAGGGCGACGGCGCGGGTCGAGGAGGCGAGCAGCAGGCCACGGCCTGTCGCCATGCTCTTGTGCGCTAGAGCAGTTGCCATCGTCACCGGCGTCGCATTGGCTGGGGGTGGTTGCGAGGGGAGAGTGGCAGCTGGCGATCGATGCTCGAGCGGGCAGTTCGCAAAGCTCCGGTCGAAAATGCTTGTCGGGTCAGCTCACGCGGTCCAATGACGGACTTGGTTCCACCGAAGCTGGACGTCAGCTACCCAATTTCAGCCGAGGATTCCCCGTCAGTGCAAGTTGTCGACAGGGGTAGAATGCCTCGAACAGAAACTTCCTAGTTTGGAAACTTCTTCCAAGTGTTCTGCTTTGGCTTTCACAACTCCAGGACGCTTCTGGTCTTTTTCCACTACTCTGCGATGGGAGAGTCGTGCGTGATCTACTGATGACAACGGCAGTGGTGGTGGTGGGGGTAGATCTGCCAATGCCACAGGCAGTGTGACGTGACTGCCCAGCCACTTGTGCCTTCCTCCCTGTTCCCTGCCGTCTCGGTGGTGTGCAGGAGCGACCCGGAAAAGCTCAAAGTTCGAGGCTCTTATTTTTGCTTGGCAAGCCCCGCCAAACGATCATGAATTTGCATTGGAGCATAGCATACCATCTGTACTTGACCGCCTTGAAGAAAGCGGCAAGCATTGAGAAACACACAATAGAAAAGAACGGTCTACCAGTCTCAATTCTTATACCAAAATGGCCACCCAAGAGCACAGCGCGCCCGAAAACCTCAAAGAGCGCATCAAGGAGTCTTACGACGCCATCGCCCCAACCTACAACGCCTGGACCAAAGACCACTGGCCGATACGCCTGGAGTTCGTCGACAAGCTGATCAGTCTCCTCGACATCCCCTCCTCCACAGCCGGCGACGACTCCTCCATAGCCATCCTGGAGCTCGGTGCGGGCGCCGGCTTGCCCGCCACGGCGCGCCTCCTGGCCAGCTCCCCCAATGTCCGCGTGACGGCCAACGACATATCGAGCGCGCAGGTCTCGCTCGGCAGGGCCAACCTGGCCGCCGACGCGGGCCGCGTCTCGTGGGCGGAGGGCGACATGTGCGCGCTCTCGTTCGGCCCTGGCTCGTTCGACGGCGCGCTCGCGCTCTACAGCTTCATCCACCTGCCGCGCGCCGAGCAGGTCGAGATGCTGCGCAGGCTGCACGGCTGGCTGCGGCCGGGCGGCTACTTCGTCGCCAACTTTGACGCCACGCCGAGGGAGGGTCTGGTTATTGAGGAGTGGCTGCACGAGAAGGGGTGGTTGTACTGGTCCGGGTTCGGGGCCGAGGGCACGCCGGACAAGGTGAGGGAGGCCGGGTTCGAGATTGTGCAGTCCGAGGTCAGGGAGTCCAGTTCCGATGCGCCCTTTCTGTGGGTTGTTGCGAGGAAGCCACCTGGGCCGTGAGCCTAGCTTGAGAGACTGGCTGTTGCGTATGATGCTACGTGATAGCAATTAATTCCCATTTGCTCCAACCAGGG
This sequence comes from Magnaporthiopsis incrustans, assembly GCA_003049425.1. NCBI lineage: Eukaryota > Fungi > Ascomycota > Sordariomycetes > Magnaporthales > Magnaporthaceae > Magnaporthiopsis > Magnaporthiopsis incrustans. The sequence continues at coordinate 48,427 of PYSR01000163.1, read as the reverse complement.
CGTTTACCACGCCTCCCGTTGCCCTGACTGGCTTTCATCTCCCGCCAACGCATAAATGTTACCGGAACAAACCTTTCAATAATACAAGGATGACAAGCAGATGGACTGACGAAAGAAAAAGAGCAAGTGTCGCCATGACTTAACCTCGCCGCAGCCAAAATTAATCACACACCCACCGACCCCCGCACCCCCTGTGTCCACGGTCACAGCCGCACGTCGGACACAGAGAACCTACAGCCGGCCACGCTCTACTTGCTCACCGCACCAAACCACGCAATCGCCTGCTCCTGGGCGTCCTCGGCGGCCTCGCCCGCGTCCTTGGTCTCCAGGTCGGCGCCGACGCAGAAGCCGTTGCCGACGCCCGGGTACAGGCGCACCTCGCCGCCGACGGCCTTGGCGGCCGCCTCGAGGCGCTCGAGCTTGTCACTGGGCATGCCGTGGTCGCGGTCGCCGACGGCAAACGACACGGGCACGGCGGCGCGCTCGACGTCGGCCGGCACGGCCAAGTTGGAGGCCGGGTGGCCGGCGAAGACGGCGTCGACCAGGGGTCGGCCGCCGGGGCCCTCGGAGCCGCCGGCCAGCAGGACGGCCTGGCGCGCGCCCCACGAGAAGCCGGCGGCGAAGACGGGCAGGCCGCGGCTGGCCTCGGGTCCCGCGCGCACGGCCGAGAAGAAGCTGGCCACGGTCGAGTAGGCGTCGCCGAGCAGCTGCTGGGACACGACGAAGGGGATGAAGGCGTAAGCGACCCAGAATGCAGCGTACCTGTGGGGGTTGCGTCGGTGATGGTGGTGTTAGTTACGGATGTGGTAGTGGGTTGTGGGTAAGAGGAACTGCTTGGCGCGGACGGCAGTTGGGGGTGGGCCTGTGCTGTGCCGTGCGCTGGGGGGATGCTGGGCGCCAGGTCCCTGGATGGGAAGCGCCGAATCTCGGGCAGCTTCTGGCAGCGACGTTACGCGATGGTGCTGTTCAAACGGAAGGCGAGACAACAGAAAAGAAAGAAGACCTACGCCCTGGACAAGATGTTCCCCGGCCCCATCATGACGCGCAGCGACTCAACCATCCATGCGGGACAGGCATGGCCTATGCGATAAGAAAAGCGTGTCAGCGTCGGGGCCAGCGCAGCCTGAAGGACACCCCCCACAGGCCGAGTCTCACCGTTGAAAAAGTCGGGCAGCAGCACGCGGTAGCCGCCCTTATCGGCGTAGCGGTCGGCGAGCAGGCGGCTGTTGGTAAACTGCCAGCCATAGGCGTCCGACACGATGACGACGACGCCCTTGATCTGCCTGCCGTCGGCCGGCTCCGTGACGTACGCGTCCAGCCCGTGGAGCCGCGTGACGCTGCCGCGCGGGGTGCCTTCTTGGCCGACCATTTTCGGCTGGTTGGGGTTTGGTTTGGGTTTGGGGGCCAGTTGCTGTTCCGGAAGAGGGCGCTATCCCCGAGTGCCGGACTCGGCAGCAGCAGGCGATTTGATCAATGGCAGTCGATGGATGCTCAAATTCCAGTTTGAGAAGACGTGTTTGACGCAAGGAAGCCGTCAGTGCTTGATGCGGGCACAGAAGCTTCGCGGCTCGACCAGGACGCGAAGCTAAAATAAAAGCGATGTCGGAGGATTGATGGAAATTGATTCGTGGCCCTGCCTGGGCGAGTGAGGTCATCATTGTTTTTCGGCCCATCGCACAGGTCAACGAAGCTAGCCCAGGGGCTGGTTGTCTGTGCGCCACCGCCCCATGCATCAAACCTAAGCTCCATCCGCTAAAGTGCCAAAGCTTAGCTGGCTTTGAATTTTATGAACCCCGGGTTTGATCATGACCGAAAAAAAGCATAAATTCTTGGGTTCCTCCTCCCGTTTACATAGTCAAGTATTCCCTACCATCTACATCAGCCTCAGCTTCCTCGCCACCGCCCCGACGCTCTCGTGAGCGTGCTCGACCAGCAGGCGGAAGTAGTTCTCGAACCAGGCGCCCGCGGCCGGCGCGCCCGCGTAGCCGCAGCGGCCGTCGGACTCGCCGCCGGGCTTGATCCACACGATGCTGTCGACCAGCGCGTTGTCCACGGGCGTGCCGGGCGCCATGCCGAAGCCCGCGGGGGCGACGTTGCACCACTCGCCCCACTCCTTGCGCGCGCCCGGCTCGGCCACGCGGCCCTGGTCGATGATGAAGCGCGGCGGCAGGCCCTGGGCCTCGAGGTGGACCGACAGCGACTTGGCGTAGTGGTCCTCGTCCCACGAGTTGCTCCACTCGGTGAAGTTCTCGCGCGGGTTGGCCCGGTACGGGTTGTAGTTGGACACGTTGGTGGAGAAGCCGCGGATGCGGGTGCCGTTCCTGCCCGTCTCCTTGATGGCCAGGTCCAGCACCGTGCGGAACTCCTTGGCCGTCGGCGCCAGGTTGTCGTCCCAGCCCAGCCACCCGCCGTGCGCCGCGTCCAGGTACAGGTGCACGTGGTCGAGCTGCAGCGACGCGATGGCGTGCGCGATGCCCTCGCGGTACACAGGCGCCGCCTGCGCGCAGAACGGCACCCCCATGTTGGTCACGACGTTGGCCAGCGAGTCGGGCTCCAGCACGACGGCGAATGTCAGGTCGCGCGCCGCCGCCAGCTTCTGCGCCCACGGCCTGATGTACGTCTCCCGGTACAGGCGCAGCCCGTCCTTCTTGCTGTCCAGCTCGCCCGCCGACTCGCCCGCGCTGCAGTCGCGGTCCGGCAGGTTGTAGAGCACCAGCCCCACGATCTGCTGCTTGCCCGTGCGCGAGCGCTCGTTGCGCGCCGCCTGGATGGCCCGGTCGATGCTGGGCAGCGACGCCCGGTTCGACACCCACGTGAACGTGCCCGTCTGCTGCACCGCCCGCACCACGGCCGCGTGCGCCTTGTCGCCCCGGCCCTCGTAGTACGACAGCGCCGTGCGCGTCTTGGCCGCCCAGTCCGGGTTTGCCGTCAGCTTGCGGCCCTCGAACGGGTTGGGTCCCACCGGCACCGGGTTGGGGTGCGGCGCGGGCTTGGGGTCCTCGTCCTGCCGCCGCTGGTGGCTGGCGGGCACGGCTGCGACGGACCCGGCGGCCGTCAGGCCGGTCACGACGGTGGAGAAACGCATTGTGTGAAAGTGTATAGAGTAGGAGACGAGTCGGCTCTAGACGCAGGGACCAACTTTTCGACCTTGATGAGCGTGGGTGCCGTTTCCGTTCATCATATGCCCTCCAACACTGGGTCCAAGCTGCTCCTTTATACCAGGCGATATCCAGCCAAGCAATCATCCCGTCGGACCGTCGTGGCCGCCCCCGGCTACACTCCAGAGCAAGCACGATGTGTCCCCGCCGGGAGCCAAGAGCTCACGCACAACCCGCTAAGATCATGCATCGTATGGCGACATATGTTGGGCTGCCTTCCCTAATCTCCAGCCTCCCACTGCCAAGACTAGCTCTTCGGGATCGAGGGCTCACAGATCCGGGCGGGCCAGAGTGCCCGCTGAGGGCGCTTCGATTGGTGGATTAGAGATTTGGAAGCGGGAGTGCCGTCGTGCTGGCAACAGGAAGACGGCACGGCCAAGCGCCAAGCGGCAATATTCGGGTGGCGGCAAATAAAGAACATGGCGGATCCTGTCCAGCCGGCCCGCGAGGCAGCACAGGAGCAACGGCCCACCGATGCGGCCGCTTCTAGGCCTTTCTCTGTGTTAGGGGCATTGATGGCTTTACAAGTAGGTACTCTCCTTCCAGGTCTTTTAATCTATATTGCCGTGCCAAAAAGCCGCGAGCCGCAAGCCGCAAGCCGGAACCTCACCCAATCGGGCAACCGCCTCTGTCCTCTCTCTCGACGCCTCTTTAACGGCAAAGATATGCCCGGCTCTCCATCTCCCTCTGCGAGAATACCTCTCGAAGTCTGCCCGACGCCATGCACAGCGGAGGTCACCTGCGGATCAAGATCAGGCAATACCGAAGAAACGTCTTGGTTTCGGGCAGCCGTGCCGTCTCCTGCATTGTCGCCACTCCCCCAAGCCGGAGCATGCCCTCGGGTCGACACGAAGCTGCTTGTATGCCAGGTCTTGGAGCCATCTCCTTGGCACCGCGGCGGCGGCGGTGGGGAGAGGCGCAGGTACCGCTTGGGGAATTCGGAGTAGGGCGCCGTGCCGTGAGCCAAATTCTCCAATTCCGGTGCGGGGGAAAGCTCTCCCCGTGCGTGGCCAACTCGCTTGATATTGCGCATTTTGCCTATTATCGGCCCCCATCATCTCATCTTTGCCCACTCGTCTCCACTGCATGCCCGCACCACCTCGCGCGATTACAATACGTCTTCTCTTTTCGCAGATGTCTCCTACCAACCTCTCCAAAGGCCACGCCCATGCCTAGCGACGTGCCTTGAATATGTCTCTGCACTTGTGTGCAGTACCTATTATTACAAAAAGCACTTAACCTGCAATATCGTCCATTAAGCTGGATATTCCGGCTGTTTGCAATGGCGTAAACATGAGCGAAATGGTTTGCTATATATCGACCCGGGGAAGGAGGCTCTTTGTTAACTCCTCGCCCGAGTAGCATTCTGGCGCGCACCAGAGAGGCGTCCACACCTTGAGCCGGACAGCGTTGTCCGCTTCGTCAGCCAGGACGACGGAGCCGCCAAAGTCGGCTAGCATGGCAACGAAAGGACCATCCCCGACGAGCGACTTCAGGGCCGCTTGGCCGGCCTCGTTCTCGGAGGAACAACACAGGGGCCCCTGGTACTGTCCGTGCCGTCTCCTGACGAGGATGTTCTGGGGCTTGAGATCGTAGTGGATGACGCCATGGCGGTGTAGCGCCTCGATGCCGCACGCAATGTCGAAGCAAAGGCTCAGCTTCACCTCAAGCAAGGTTTGACGGTCTAAGTTCCTGTCGAAGTCCCGGTAGAACGAGGAGATACTGGTGACTTGCTGAGCGCTCCGTGCCGCAAGACGCTGGCGGAGTCGAGCGAGCTCGCCGCTACCCGCCGGCTCACTCGAGGTTGTGCCGCTGATCGAGCCAGGGGTGGTTGTCTGTTGCGCGTGGGCGCCACTCTGATGTATCGTGTCCTAGTTCAACTTCTCCGGGCAAAAAGATCGATTCGCTCCGGTCTGACATCAGAAACACACTAGCCGAAAGAAGAGAAAGCAAAATTACAACGTCAATATCATCAAGATATAACGCTACGGATCACAATGGGATGAATGTTGGAATGGCAGGAAGTGTGCAAATACCCCGCCATAAAACGTGCTGAAAGTTATGCCTTCCATGAACGGCCTGGCTTTGGTGTGACGCTCCTTTGCCGCTGAGGCTGGACAAGTCCTTCCCCTTTTGCGGCAGCCAAGCCTGCGAGCTGAGCTGCTCAAGGGGATAAATTTTGCCACGCACGACCCAGCGAGCTCTGCACGCGGGGGAACAATTCAGCTCCAGGTCCGCAGGCAACTCTGGAACTTCCTGACCCTCGTGTCATTGTCCTCCAGCCTCACCCACTTCCTGTTTGCCACAAAGTTATGAAGCCTTCTCGCAGCTCCCTTTCCAGCAGTGACGAATCTCATCGTTACATCCTTTGTTTGTGCTCGGTTTCCCACCGCCTGCTGGTGACGGGAAACACAACACCGCAAGATGGAAGTCGCAGCGTTCGATATCGGCACCTCGGGTCTCATCAGCGTCGTCCAACTATGCCTCAACATCGCCCGCATCATCGATGGCACCAAGTCGTTCAGGGAAGAGAGCGCCTCGCTCTACGCAACCTACAACTTCGAGCAGGTCCGGCTAACGCTCTGGATCGCGCATGTCCTGGGCATCTCGCACTCGCCCATGGCCGTTGACACGCTGCGTCTTGGCGACGGCAGCCTGCCGCCGGTTCTAACGTCCGCGTCGCCCGTCAATCTCCACGAACCTCACCAAAACGCGCTGAACGAAGTGTGCAGGATTTTGATGAAGCTTAGCGACCTCCTCGACAAGTACGGCGCAAACAAGGCACCCATGAAGGCGCGGATCAGCTTCCAAGTGAGGGTATCCAAAGAAGGCAGCAAAGACGAGATCAAAGAGCTACCGGCGCAGTTCAGGAACTGGAATGACAGCCTGGACCACGTGGTTGAGAGCAGGATGCGCCACCACCTCGTCTCAAACATGCACATTCGCCTGTTGGCTGCGGCTCAGACGGACCGGCAGCTCCAAGTCATCCGGGGGGCGGCCCAGGGCACGCATCCGGACCTCAGCTACGAGGCAGCTTTTAGGCGTGGGCTTATCGGCATCGACAACCAGAGCGACGGGCACCTCAGTGGGCTCAGGGCATCACATAAACCCAAGTCTTCCGCCTCCAGCCAAGGACGGGAATTTCAGGGCAATGGGCCGTCTAGAGCTGCCAGGCACACAGCCGAGTCAGTAACCAGACCATGGAGCCGTGATCGCCGCATCCGTGAAGGAGCCCAGCAGCATCCTAACATTTGTCTCTGGCACAGTCCGCGTACTCCAAGAATGGAAGTTGGGCCAGACCAACCGGGGCGACTTCGAGCGCACCACGGCAACCAACCGCGCCGACCGCCTCGCCAGTATGCTGCGCCTGGAACACAAGCCGCCTAAGCTGCGCTGCCTCGAGCTCACCGCCTACTCACTGGCCGACGGTCCCCAAGGCCGCCTCGACTTCTGCTTCCAGTACCGCCCGCCGCCCTTCGCCGGCGGCCTGACCCCGCCGCTGACGCTGCACGCGGCTCTGTCGCCCTCCGAGCGGCGCCGGCCCACGCTGGCCCAGCGCTTCAGCATGGCTGCCGCCCTGGCCGAGTCGCTCCTAGCCTTCCACTCGGCCGACTGGCTGCACAAGGCATTCTGCAGCACCAACGTGCTCTTCTTCTCGGACTCGCAGACTGAGGCTCCGGACTTTGCCGGGCCTTTCGTGGGCGGTTTCGAATTTGCCCGCCCGGACACGGTGCGGGACCTTTCGCTCGAAACGCCCGCCAGGGGCGGAGGCAGTACAGGTGCCAGCGCGGGCTTGGAGGTCTACTGCCACCCGGATTTGGTGGCGTCCATCGCGGCCGGTGGGCGGCACAGGCACGAGCGGCGGTTTGACGTCTATGGCCTGGGCGTGGTGCTTCTCGAGATCGGGTGTTGGATGAGCGCGGCCGCCATCCTGGCGTCGAGGAGGGGCCGAGGCGGCGCGGCCGGGGGCAACACCAGCAGCAGCAGCAGCCGGCACGAGCACCTCCTCGAGGCCGCCACCATGTCGCTCCCGCCGCGCGTGGGTACGAGGTATAAGCAGGCCGTGTGCGCGTGTCTGACCTGGGAAGCGGACGCGGCGGGCGAGGGGCGACAGAGGCAGATCGAGAGGTTGGCGGACTTGGTGCTTGTTGTTCTGGGGAGTGTCATTGCACCATTTGATGAATATTGTGTAGGCGGTGCACCCAGGCGACACCAACGAGGATCTCGCAATCGACAGCGATGCCGCCGCCCACGTTTTCCAATTCGGCGTCCTTCCAGCGCGGCGGTGGCGGTAGGAGCCCGAAGGCCCATGGTCAATATGGCCCCTAGGCGTCCATCTCCAAAACTTATAGCGCAACTTGTGCGAGCAGATAAGTTGGTCGCGTATCTCCACCTCCACGTCCTTGGCGCACACGTAGCCGAATGGTAGCCACGGGGAATAATGTGGGCTGCAGCATCCCGGGAGCCTCGCCTACGTCGTATTTGCCGCGGCATGCATGTCGCAGCCGCCAAACCTCGCCCTGGCGATCCTCCCATCGCTGCCGAAGTAAGGTCCGGGCGTATTCGCGTCCATAAACGACTGGGTGACATCGGCCTAGGTAGCCGAATCGACGTCCGGGATGGCCTAGGGTAATAGAAAGGTCAGCGTAGTCAAATACCACGGAATTCTGCCCAGCCTGACCCAGTTGGTACAGAGTGTAGCCCCGAGCCAGAGCGGGGCCAGGCTCGGACGGACCCAGGCCATAATTCTGGCTCGAGCACGGCCGCGGTGGTGGCCAGCCAGGCGCCGGCGTGATTGCACAACACCGACGGGTTCCAAGCGGCACACCACAGCGCCGGCCCGACAATGAAACTGAAATGGCTGAAGGCCAATGTACCGTCCAAGCAGGGCAAAATCGGCGGGCGGCGGACCGACCGGCCAGGCAGCCTCCGTCGTGTTTTCGCGAGTCGTGAGCCGTGGCGGGGGGCAGCTTGACGTTTGCTGGGGCGTGGAACATGGTATCCAACTAGAAAGCGACGGCCAGCGCGCCGGCCAGCCCAGCCGTCAGCCGCCCGTCGCCGAGGCCAAAGGCGTGGCAGACCCGTCTCAGGTAGGCCGCCGCCACGGCCGCCGCCGGGGGGATGCCGCCGGGGGGATGCCGCTTGCCGACGTCACCCCGGCCTGCCAACTCGAATATGAGGTCGTCTTGGTTGACGTTGACCGCCCATGGTGCGGCCTAGCCGCCTGCAATCGACCACTTTATCCCGCGACATACTATCCCGCGACATACTAATAGGCGCCTATACAAAAAAAAAATTGATGTGGAGCGGTTAGTGACACCCTGCGGAGTCCTTCTCGAGTATCGAGTACCTACGATGCTTATTCAAAATAGGTACCTGCTTCTGGCCCGGGGACTGTAGTACTTCCCACGGTGCAAGCCCTGGTCCCTTGGCTTTCTGCTAGTGTTCCAGCGCTCGAAGCCGTCGATTACCTCACGTCACACCCGCTCAACGCCGCGCCGTGGCCTGCTTTAACCGGAACTTTACACCCAGTACGTGCGAACGACGCAATCGACAACACCGGTACTTGCAGGTATAAGCACAAACATGGCGTTAAACGCAGTCGATAATCTCAGGATCGCTGGAAACAACCGCGTTCAAATCCGAAACGCCAGCCCCGCCCCCTCGACGAGGACGGCTAGCTCGGTAGAGTGTCGGTCGTCGGCGAGGTATCGGCGCTACCGGCCGCGGCGGGCCCCGATCGAATACGTGGCAGCGGTTCTGGACGGCGCCTAACACGTCCAAGAGCGGGCGCACGCTGACAGTTACGGGGCTCCGCAGCGCGGTGGCGTCGTCGTCATTGTCCCCGTTGTGCTGTCACAAAGCACGCCGCCCAGCCGGGGTCGTCGCGACATCCTTACCCGATCAGCCAGGCCTCCAGCCCCGGCCTCAGGTCGCTCGCCTTGAGCGCTCGTCTTGGGCTGTCATTACTTTAATTTTTGTCTTCTTTGAATTCGACGCACTAAGCGGAGGGGGTGTGTCACATATCGAACAACAGCTTGTCAGCGTAAACCTTGCCTGTGTCGAGCAGCAGCTTGACTCGGTCTCGGCAAGCAACTCCAACATCTTCCAGTGAGCGAACTGCCACACGCCCAGCTGGGTTTCGGATTCTACCGCGTTGCCACCCGAACGCTTGAGCTCAATGCTCAACGCGATCGGGTACTTGGTGGGAGGCGGATGGTCGGTGTGGTTGATGCTCGGTTGTGCTGCGTGCTCTTGAGTAGCCGGACGGCCGTAGCGGCCTCCGTCTCGGTGGCGTGGTTGATGGTGAGCTGTGGGCTCTTGAGTCGTCGGACAGCTGCAGCAGTCTGCGTTCCGATGTTCGCGTCCTCGGAAGTGTTCGCGTGGCCGGGGGTCCAACCGGGATCGATCGCGACGCAAAAGTCGATCATTTTGCCGACCGGATACGTAAGGGGCAAAAGTTCTCGATCTGGCACTCGAGCGCTTGCGCTGTCGATGCACAAAAGTTAGACTACGACCCCGTGGCAAGCGGACCGAAGCCGCAGCCGGCACTTCTTTGCTGCCGGGTGATTTATCCCCCTACGTTCGTGCCGTTTTTCCTGGGGCACAACTTTTCGAACCACGCAGTCGTGCGCCATGTCGCGCTCCTTTTCCCGGGCACAAAGCGATAACATTTCTTTGTGTCGCATGTGGTTTGTGCGCTCGCTCCCAGCGACGCTTCGATTGCGCGTGCCGGCCCCGGAAGGACACAACGATGCCTTGACCGCCGTTGTTGATGTAACGGAAGGCAAGAGGAGGTCGTTGGCAGGATTGTTCGTTCGGTTTGCGGTCTGGGCCGTTTCGCCCGGACCCCTATCGTTTGTGGTCTGTGGAGTGAGAGAACTGTGCACAGGCTATGTGCCTCGTTCACATTCGAAAGCCGCACAGCAGCTCCCGCGATGGAAGGGCAGGACTGCTGACAGCCAATCAGCACAAGCGACGGCAACCATTCATTCTTAGTCGCCATCACGCCCTGGTGCGCCTCGAGAGACCCGACCCGAACAACTCTTTCCCGCAAAATCTTCTGCCGTCCAACCGACTCCAGTCTGCAAGGCGCCGCTCACCGTTGTGCGGAATGCCGGACTCTTTCGCGAGCGATTGCAGCTGTGCACGCAGGTGTTTCCCGACACTGGGACGCGTTTGCTGACACGCGACTCGTCAGGCGCAGAGCCTCTGCGGAGCCCGCAAGAGAGCCAAGATTTCGACCAGGACACGGCGCCCGTGCAAGCTCGGAAGAGACGACTCGGCGCGACAGCCGGACCTGATCGGCGGCCCCCGAAGCGAACACGATTGACAGAGGTGGACACGCGACAGCGTGGAGTTGAGGGCGAGAAGGCAGAGTCCGCGCACAAGGTATGGTTAGCCACCCTCGCGCGTGGAGAGTTCATGGCTAATTGAGCAGTACGTACAGACGACTTTATACCACCCGGAACCCAAGGCTCCTGGCCAACCCACCTCGTTCCTCCCAGATTCCGTCGGACCTTCCCGCCGCGAACCCACCCATTCGTTTCCGCGTAACGGGCATGCTCGTCGCCGTCTTTTTCCGTCGCGCCCGCCACCTTGCTGTACTGCCTGGGCGGGCGGTCTCTGGGCGAGTACGACGAGAGGGTCGATCGGGCACCCTTTCGAGGTTTATTGCCGAGTTTTCAGCTGCGGACCCCTCGAGGCGGCGCGCATTTCCGCCGTTTCGAGAGGGAAGTGCCGCCCGGGCTCCAAGAACAAGAATCGCTGGCAGGTCGTCGTGGCGCTGCTCGCATGGGCCGTCGCATGATTCTTCCTCGCTGTGTTCACGGTGCTATGCGAGCGTATCGCTGAGGCTGCCGGCGAATCCGATAAGACGAACGAGTGGAGCTCCGGCGAAATCATTGCCCTCGTGACTTGGGTCCTGATGGTCCTACTTTCTGGAATTTGAAAAGGGAAAGTGCTCTATTTAACGTCACTATGCACAGTCGGCATTAAAAATGCACAGGACTCGAGGCTGCCAAAGGGCTATGTGATCACGCAATCGGCCGCCAACAAGGAGTAGAGGGGTGGGGGCTAGGCTGCCGATAAATACAACAGGCTAGAAGCCGCTTATGAACAGATATATTGGCACATTAGCCTCACGGTTTATAGCCCTTTTGGTACTGGAGGCTAACCTCAAGTTGGACGGTGAGATTTAAGGGAGGCTCTTGTCGGTTGAGGTTCGCTGTAGCATTTTGCAACTCGTTTGCTCCACGTCTAGTCTAAGCACCGGAAATTACCCAGCTACGTATAAGGGGATTGAGAGAAAGCGGAAAGAAAAAATTACCCGGGCGGCGTCGATCTCGGCGAGATCGGGGCTGGCCAGCTGGTAGAAGTAATTGCTCCGATCCCAAATCTGCGCCGGTCAATGCGAGCTTGCTTGGCTGGAAGTTGTTGAAGCCGGGTAGAAGCGAGCCAAGCTTACCACGGGCGCCAGCATCGATAGGGTTGGCAGCAGGCAGCGGCAGGCGGGTTGGAACGTGAACGGAGGCTATAGTGAGGATCAGATGCTCAGGCACGGAAACTTGACATTTCGGCGGAAAGGGCTATATCCCGCTGGAGGCGACGTCGAGTCGGTGGGCGGTAGGTAGGTATCTAACACATGGCGCGGGGGCGGCGTGGTTGTCGACAGCATATTACGGGCGCGGCCTCTGCGCCGCTATGCACGATCAGGGATACATGCTCTTCATGGGCAAATATATCGAACGCCAAGGTCTGGGTTTGGAGTTTTGAATTCCCAGGATGATATGGGTTGAGGTGAAGTGCTGGTCGGAGGGCGGAAAGCTAAGAGTAATCCGGCCCGGCAGAGGACTCAACATATCGAGACGCGCCGGCCCTGATGACCGTCCGATGCCGGTGTCGGGATCGACCGCGCCTTTGGCCGAGGCCGCCACGGCGGAAGGGATTGTGATGAACCCCGTTGGTCGATGTCTTCCGTGGGCGCGTTCGGGACGTCAATCGTGTAGCATCAAGTAGTGATGCTACCTAGGCACTGATGAACAGCGGATCACGGCCCGCTCCGACGACAGCCAGACGTGACGTTGACTGCTTGACCGTCTTGTTCTACCACACTTCCCATCGTAGCCGCGGCAGTATGGTCGAATCCAGCCACATGCCGCGGTCCAGCCCCGCACGCCCGCCGTGCTCCCCGTGGATTTCAGCCACGTCGCGGCTCGGTGTCCTTTCCGCTTGTAAATAAGTGGTACCGTGGGGTTCACATCCAGACAGCTCAAAATGGACGACCCAAGGCTCCGGACGCACTGGATGATTGTGCGCGTCGACCCACAAAGTGGCCAGGTGCGCTACTCTTTGTCAAGGACGAGCCGGTGCGAGCTCCGGGTCCCCCGAGCAATGACGATGGCGGCGGCGGCTATCACAGGATCCCTCCCTGCGGGGCTGCGGCAGGTTGTCAGCGCCGGTTGGCAGTATGAGGGGTCAGCCTGCGACGGTATTGCATGGAGTGCGGCTGAAGATGGAATACCCAGTCGCGCCCCGCTAGCATTACGGAATGCGAGCCAATACCCCGAGGATTAGGCCAAAACGCAGAGGTTTCCAGTTGCATACGCATAAGCGTAGTGCCAGAATTGTAACAAAGGAATTAGGGAGTGATACGGATCCAAACAAGTAGAAGTATGCAAAAGCACGATAATTGCTTTTCGCATGTTTCTCGGGTTTAGTAGCAAGGAAGTTTACGCAGGAAAGAGGCGGCCGGCGAGACGACCAGGGCGAGGTGGTGCAGCCGCAGCTGTAGCGTTCTAGCAGATCCTTTGCCAGGTGGGTGGAGGCCTACAGTAAACAGGAGGGACCGGTCCGGCAAGCGGCCCGCCAAAGGAAGCCTGGAGGAACTGTTCTGGTGTCGTTCTGTCGAGAAACAGGGCGGGTAGATGCGGACCAGGGAAACGCGCAGGAGTTTATCCGACGTGCCGACAAACAGCCAATCGGAAACGAGGACGGTCCCGATGCGGCTGAGCGTCGGGCAGCGATCCGGCCGAACGTCGGGCTGCAAGGGATTCCCTCTCCCCGCTCAAGACTCAACTTGCTTCCTTAGCGAACACACGCGGTTGTCCGTCAATTTGCCTCCCCTTCCGGCTGGCCTATACGCTCCCCACCATGTCTCCATACGGCGAGCGTTTGCCGGAGGGCAGTGTGCGGTTACTCCAGCTTCTGCCCCATCAAGACAAGCATTCTCGCATAGAATGTCGGCTCATTACCTGCCCCATGTTGGACTCGGGAAGAACCCATCCCTACGAGGCCCTATCGTACGTATGGGGATCTGAGAAGAACAAACTGTCCATATATATAGACGGCGTTGAGCAGTCTGTCCGGGCAAACCTTCACCATGCACTTTCGCACCTTCGAGATTGCTTTGTGGAGAGGGTCCTATGGATAGATGCTATCTGCATCAACCAAGACGACAACGAGGAAAAAGGGCAGCAGGTTCAATCTATGGCAAAGATTTATGCCAAAGCAAGTCGAGTGATTGTGTGGCTTGTGGACCCACCGAAGGACGCACTGGACAAAGGTGACCCAGTGGCCGACGATCAAGCGGACAACGGAGATCAAGCGCTCGAAGCGATTCGTGCTGCTGCCGCTGAAGAGAGGCGCGTGGATTCTACAATGGACCAAAAGATGATCCTCGCTTTGCTTGAACGGGAATGGTTCCGGCGCATTTGGGTAAGTGGTAAACGGTTAACAATATGGCAAAATCGTTATTAACAAAGCTGATGCAGGTCCTTCAGGAAGTTGCTGCAGCTCGGCATATCCTGATCAAATCCGGTTCCACAGAAATCGACGGATATGCGTTCTGCAAAGGCTTGAGCGTGCTTGAGCCGTTTGAAACGCGCCCAGACCTGCAGGCCCTAATCCCTCCGATAGCCTACCTCATAAAAGACGCAGTCTTTCGGCGGCGGCATGACAGAGACGACACTAGTCGACCGGCCAGGTTTTCCTTAAATATCCGCCCTCTAGGTGAGCTGGTGGATATGTACCACAATCGCCAGGCTATCGTCCTTCTCGACAAAGTTTATGCCTTGCTTGGCATGAGCTCAGATGATCCCGGGATCAAAGCCAACTACGGGTCTTCGTGGAAAGACCTCTTTCGGAAACTTGTCAACTTCAGCCTCTCCAGTGCGGCGTTCGTCAGCACATGGGATGCCAAGGAGGTAGCAGTGATCGAAGCTAAGGGCTACGTTCTTGGCCAAGTATCCTCCGGCGGAGATAATGTGGAAATCACATGGAAGACTGCACCCGGCCATTCCGGTGCGAAAGGGGAACCAAGCTCTCCGTTCACCTTCCAGGCTTCAGCAAAGGCCGTCGGGAAAGGCGATGTTGTCTGCCTTTTGCAGGGAGCATCAAGGTCGACAATCATCAGGCCGTGCGACGGTTTTTCGACCATTATTAGGATTGCGGGTCCCCCCACGGACCGTCTGCCAAAATGGTCACGTTCGATAACGACCTTTCCCGCCGATTTACTGCTTGTCTGGGACTGGGACGAATCTCGAAAAGAATCGCAAGCCGGAGAAAGCTATGAGTATTTGGTGAGCAGGCGAGGGGTTCCTCAGTGTCCTAGGACGGGATGCCGGTGCCAAGATCATCTGGACAAAGCTGCCAGATTATGGAATTCCGGAATGCTACTGAACGGAATTGGACGATATAAAGAGGCAGTGAAGACTTTCCGAAAGGCTATGGGGGTCTATGGGACTGGGGCAGCATTGAGAAGTGTGGACAACACATCTCCTGGGCACGGTCCTTGGAGAGAGGTGGATAAGAAGGTGCTGGGGATAATGGATAGCCCCTTTTTTAAAGATAAAGGCGCCGCCATGGAGGCAAGGTATACAGAGCACGGCTGGACGCCGCTGTCGCGGGCCGCGGAGAACGGGCACGCGGCCGTTGTCGAGCTGCTGCTCGCCACAGGCAAAGTCGACGCCGAATCGAAGGATAGCAACGGGCAAACGCCGCTGTCGCGGGCCGCGGAGAACGGGCACGCGGCCGTTGTCGAGCTGCTGCTCGCCACAGGCAAAGTCGACGCCGAATCGAAGGATAGCAACGGGCAAACGCCGCTGTCGCGGGCCGCGGAGAACGGGCACGCGGCCGTTATCGAGCTGCTGCTCGCCACAGGCAAAATCGACGCCGATTCGAAGGATAGCTTCCAGCGGACGCCGCTGTCGCGGGCCGCGGAGAACGAGCACGCGGCCGTTATCAAGCTGCTGCTCGCCACGGGCAAAATCGATGCCGATTTAAAAGATAGCTTCCAGCGGACGCCGCTATCGTGGGCCGCGGCAAACGGGCACGCGGCCGTTATCAAGCTGCTGCTCGCCACGGGCAAAGTCGATGCCGATTTAAAAGATAGCTTCCAGCGGACGCCGTTATCGTGGGCCGCGGAGAACGGGCACGCGGCCGTTGTCGAGCTGCTGCTCGCCACAGGCAAAGTCGATGCCGATTTAAAAAATAGCTTCCAGCGGACGCCGCTGTCGCGGGCCGCGGCGAACGGGCATGCGGCCGTTGTCAAGCTGCTGCTCGCCACGGGCAAAGTCGACGCCGATTTAAAGGATAGCAACGGGCAAACGCCGCTGTCGCGGGCCGCGGAGAACGGGCACGCGGCCGTTGTCGAGCTGCTGCTCGCCACAGGCAAAGTCGACGCCGATTTAAAGGATAGCAACGGGCAAACGCCGCTGTCGCGGGCCGCGGAGAACGGGCACGCGGCCGTTGTCGAGCTGCTGCTCGCCACAGGCAAAGTCGACGCCGAATCGAAAGATAGCAACGGGCAGACGCCGCTGTTGTGGGCCGCGGCAAACGGGCACGCGGCTGTTGCGAAACTTTTCGAATAACGACTTTCCCACCTCCCCACCCACCACCTGCTGCCTGCCCTTACTTATATACCTTGAGCGTGGCAAATAAAAGGCCCAACGAGTGGCAATTATACGGGTACATTTATGACGTAAAATTTTTCTTAGTTTCGGTGGATTAGCTTTCGCGGCCACTGTATTGTAAACGCGGGCCCCCTAGGCGATCGTGTGACTATGGGATTTGGCGCCGGCTTTGGGTCCAGGCCATCGGCCGCGGATCTTTTTGCTGCTCTCGTTCGTGCGCGGGTGGCTGCGGGTACATGGAATGGAATCCGGAGGAATCCGACATATCCGGAGGAGAGGAATAGCCGGCCTTCGCTGCCTCTATTGGGTCTTTGACTTGGGGCTGGAAATCCTTTCTAGCTTGGCCTTCGAAGGAGGTGGAGAGTCCGTCTCGTGGTTTTGGCCTTATGGTGGATCAAGTCTCAAGCGGAGACGGCGCGTCGCGGTACATGGCTCAATTAGGTACATAGATCAGGCAGGTACCTTCCGAGGTCAAGCACCTGCGACTCACCAGGTGCGGGTGCTGTTCGAGTGGCTCAATTGGAGGATCAAGTACCCAATGTGAGGCTAGGCTGCATGGAGGGCACGCCACGCCATAGCACCAGGGAGGACCGTCCCTGTCGGGTCATGGCTCCACGGGATGGGCCCGAATCGGGAGATGCCGCCAGTACGGTGCAAAGGGCCAAAAAGAACCTTGTCATCAAAACGAATTCCTAAAGCGGGTGCGCTGGAAACCATTTTTCCCCAGCACTGGAGTGGCGTGCCCGGCGGAAGACCCAAAACCGGAGCCTGGGCGTCTTCTGGGGGTGAAAACGCGGCTAAAGAACGGCAAGCAGTGAACGGCTCCCGGGTACGTTGACGAGTCCAAGTGAGGTTGGGTTTGGCGCATGGGTTGCGAGCACGGAAACGGGGCGGGAACATTGCCAAACAGGTCCTCGGAACTGCCCTTCGGCCGCAAGCGCAAATGCCACAGTGGCCCCCCCGTCCCGCCTCGACCGCCTGCCCACCCCTGTCCCGCGGCCGCCTCACGACCCCGCAGGCGTCCTCGGCGTCCTCCACCACGACCAAACGGCGCACCGGCAGCAGCATCCCGCGTAAGAGGCGGGCGGAACTAGAAGTCGAGCTCAAAACCACATCGAGGTGCGCCCCCTAACGGGCAACGAGAACCTCCCGCGTAAGCTGCTTGTGCTGGCCCAGGAGCTGGACGCGTGCTGCGCCTGTCGCTCTGGCCGGAGAGAGAGAGAGAGAGAGAGAGTATATTCGACGTCGGTAAGTCGGGATCTACCAGTCCCTGCCTCCCAGGGGGCATACGACGTGCTGGCGCTACCTAAGCTGAACGTTAGGCTGCATGTTGCGGGCGTTCGAGAGGCGCGCGGCGCAAGATAGATACGTGCTGAGGGAGTGGTTTGATGCGTACGCTCGCGTGCATGAAGAGCACAATAACCTGGCGGGAAACGTATGGAATTCCGACGAGACCGGCTTCCGCGTTGGCGTATTCGGAGGAAGCTTTGTTTGGTGCTACATCGAGATCGAGACGTTTTTCCAAAGCGATCCAGACCACTGGGCGCTCGTCACGGTAACCGAGACTTGCTCAGCGGCCGGCTTGACGATCCCGGCGTTCCTGACCATGACGGGCATCAACCTCAATCAGAAGCATATCATGAACTCCCTCGAGCCGGATACCGTACTTACTACAAGCGAGAACGGCTGGACCGACGATCAGATTGCCCTCGATCGGCTGCGGCACTTCCTCAAGCACACGGCGCCCGTGGCGCCCGACGAACATCGCCTTCTCATCGCCGATGATCACGGATCCCACCTGACGTTCGACTTCTGGCAACAATGCTCTCGGGCGAACGTGTACTTCTGCCGCTACCGCCGCATACAACCCACAAACTGCAGCCTCTCGACGTCGGCATCTTCTCGTCGTACGAAGCGCATCAGCGAGATCTCGGGCGCCAGATTGAGGCCGGTGCCGTCGACTATGATCGCCCGGGGTTCCTAGACGGCCTCGAGAATATGCGCCGGCGCGCGTTCAGAGCCAGCACCGCGAAATCGGCGTGGGCGAAGTGCGGGCTCGAGCCGTTCAATCCTGACCTCGTGCTTGATAATCTCGAAGATCCGCCGACTTCCGCTAAATCCGACGCGGTCGTAACGAGGAAGGTCGGGTATATCTCAAATGCTACAGAGCAGATCCGCCGGCTCGAACGCCACGGCCGCTTCACGCCTTCGTTTTTCGACGACGATGGCGAACACAGAGCGCCCGCGAAAACGCCGTCGCCTATTTCAGAGGCGCGCAGCTGGAAAGAAGCGACCACGCCGTCACTAGATCTCGGCAAGATCATCCAGTTTGAAGACTGGCTCGAGGAACGCATGCACGCCTCCGGCCGATCCGGCCGGCCGGTTTCGCTCACGATGCTTCACGTCTTCGCAAAGATAAAAATAAAAAGCTTCACATGCAGCGATCCTCGCTGGCGCTCGCGCAATCGAAGGGCGCCGCCGCCGCCAAAAAAAAGCAGAAATTGAGTGCAAGAAGAGGACTCCCCTGAACCGCCTCGTTACCAAGATTGGCCCGATCACCGCAGATGACGCTCGCCTGCGCGCGATCAACGACAGCAACACCCGCTCGGCTCCCCAGCGCCTCGAGAGAAAGCGCCTGCGAGGCCGAGACTTGAAGACGGAGTCTAGGATCTTCCGCCGCTAGCTCCGGGACTACAAACGGCTCGAATCGACTCGCTTCAAGCAACTGCGCGCGCGCATGCGTGCGGATGAAGCCAAGCGGAAAGAGATTACCAATTTGGTGCGCCCGCAAGAGGACGCCCTCCGTGACGAGGGCGTTCTTCTCCGCAGATACTGGCAACAACGGCGAGAGCGCAACGATAGATACGAGCAACTTCAAGAGGAGGCACTACGTCTTACCCGCGGCCAAACTCGCCGGCAAGACGATGACGTTTACCTTCCTCCCGACTGACAACCGGCAGAGGTTCTCTCGCCCTACACACCGTGGCGGCTGACGGCTCTAGATGAGGGTACGATGAGGAGGGTGATGCGTTTTTATCGGCGCGAAAAGTATGGTCCTGAGCGTGCCTTTCCCGCTGATTTGGCGGGCAGATACACTGCCGGCCCGTATGATGTCTCTTCTCCCGAGCGCACGGAAGCCGAAAGATGGCGTCACTTCAGCCTCGGACGCTTCTGACGACGATCCCGACGATAAATAACGATTTAGGCGGCCCGATTGACCCAAGTTTGATGTGAACAGCTTCTCTTTTATTACTCTAATGCACTCATTTGGCTGATCTGCGCAACTCCATGGCCAGGGGCTGGCGCCAACATCTTCCTAAGAAGCTTTTCGACTTTTTTTCGATTTCTTCATTTTCTTCAACTCTTTCCAAATGCAGCTCTCCACCATCCTCTCGGTCCTCGCCGCCTTCACCGCGACCGCCACGGCGCAGCAGCATTACAACCACATGGACGCCCGCGACTTCGACAACGGCGTGCAGCTTGCAGCCCGCGCCGCCCACGCCCAGGCCTTCGCCGACGCCTACGACGAGGCCCTCGCCCACTACCGCCGCGCCATCCCGGCCAGCAAGATCTTTGCCCGCAACAGCCTGCAATGCGTAAGTTTCCTCTACCTCCGCATTCTTACGCGCCTCTTCACTGGTAAAAGAGATTTCTATAGCTAACATATACATCTTTCGGGGGAATCTATAGCAAGGTCAGCCGGGTCTGTTCACGGGCGGCCGCTGCATGGTGAACACCAAAGCCCAGGGCAAGAAGATGGACTGCGGCTCCCACAGGGGCGAGAAGGCTCAGTGCACGGGCAAGGGACCGGCCGACGCAAAGTGGGAGGTTGAGAAGAAGGCCATGGAGGAGCAGGCTGGCAGCTTCAAGGTCGGTTCCAAGGGCTCCAAGGGCTCCAACGGAAAATAAGCTGGTCCATCATGGGACAACCATCTGTCGAGCTGGGGGTGTGAGCACAGGAGAAGGCATTTTGTGAAGGGTTGATTTTTTCATATAACTAGGCGTTTTTGGCGTTTTTGCTTTTATCTAGCGGGCGTTCAATTATAACCCCCATGTCTGCCAGCCCTTGACCATTCATCCATCCAATCGGCCCTCGCGACACCGGAAGCAACAATGCGAGGAAATGAGAGGGCGTTTAGAGGCTCTTCCGACCTAGCGCTGGCGGCCTAGGTAGCACAAGATGCGCCGGCAGCAAGCAGCAGCCCTCGACAATTCCCCTTTTCCAGGCATCGCTCCAAGCGGTCGTTGTCGGCAAGACCCGGGACAGCCCTGTAGGCCCTGTGCGGGAAGGTCCTCTCCCCAGCGCTCCCGGACGACCACACAGAGCCGGGCAAGGCCAGGCACAAGCGTTATCACGTCGCTTAGGTCATAGTCACTGTTCCCATGGTAGATAAGGCCGGTCGGATGTAGCGCGATGTCCTCGCGGTTGCGGTACTGCGGCTCTTCCCCAGTGAGACCTCCCGCCACGTCACACCCGGACGATAGCGTCCTGGCGGCGAACTGGACGGACCTCACACGGTGCACGACCTTTCGTCACCGCAAGCCCTTCCCGTCCCATATATATCACGGGTGCACCAACCTTCGCTGGAGCAGTATCAATAATGGCGACCAACCACGGGGCCAGTTTTTTTCCAGCCCAACATTGTCGCGGTTGTGCTTGGTCGAGAGAAGAGCAGGAGAGAGGTCGGAAGTTCTCTAGCAACGCATTTAACCCAAGCCTCCCTCACGAAAACACTCTGTTTTGCGGGAATGGTGTGACGGAATCCAACCTCCCGCCTCAGCCCCCGCTGGATGACGAGACCACCAACGTCTCCGCCTCCGTCCAGCGCGGCGACGCACCTCGAGTGCTGGCTTCGCTCGACAAGCTCTCCTGTTCAAGAGTCTTCCAGGGGAGAACAGCCAATGCTCCACAGAGTTGAGCCAAACCACTGAAGCGATTAGGGACGCCTATAGCCCTCCCGAAGAGAGTCATCAGGGAAATAGAGGAGGCAAGGGAAAGGAAGAGAGCGCAAAACCCGCCCTCCCAAAGCATACCGTGGACACGGACGTGTACTGCACCCGTTGTTCCGGTCCTTTTTGTGCTAAATCGGCAGTCACTATGGCAGCCGTCACCTCACGGGAGCTGGTCGTGGCTAGATACTCGAGCACCCTCACAACCGCAGAGAATAAGCAGAGATCCGACATCAGGGGCTGGATTACCAAGGGTCTTGCCGAAAAAAAACCCTGGGTCCTTCCGGTGGCGCCCAGCACGCCAGGCGACAGATGAAAGCAGGGAGCCTCTTGATACAACGAGCAAGTACTTTTCCACATCTTTGGAAGAACGAGCTGTAGCTGAGGTCTTCCATTCCATCACCTCATCCTAGCATCGTTTCTT
Source organism: Magnaporthiopsis incrustans (assembly GCA_003049425.1). Classification (NCBI taxonomy): domain Eukaryota; kingdom Fungi; phylum Ascomycota; class Sordariomycetes; order Magnaporthales; family Magnaporthaceae; genus Magnaporthiopsis; species Magnaporthiopsis incrustans. Next base: position 26,984 of record PYSR01000163.1, on the reverse strand, counting down.
AGCGGCCGAACGAGCCAGGCCGGCATCAATCCTCGACATGCTGGCCAGGAACACGACCGAAAAATCCTTTTGCTGACGATTCCCGGTTTAGTAGCAGGCGCCCCCCCTCCAGAGCTGCAGCTGTACATCTGGCAGGACATGGCCCAAGCCGTCGAGGAGCAGGGCAGAGTATACGTCCTCAACCCCAGCGACTTCCCTGGCCTCGCCGTTGCTCACCAGACTGCGGGACAACCACCGGTCATAACAACACGACACACACGCCAATGGTTGCGATGGGAATTCCCGTCGGGTTCCGCGTCTGCTTCGAGTCTCGCAGGCAGAAGAGGGATCGTCTCAGCTTCTTCACGGACCAGAACATCGGCATCCAAGTCACCCTTCTCGAGGACGACGGCATCTGGGTCGACGCGGCCGTGCACGGCAACCTGAGCCGGTACATGAACCACGCCGACCAGGGCAAGAAGAGCTGCAGCATTGTGCCTAAGATGGTCTACGTCAACCGCGAATTCCGCATCCGGTTCGCGGCGCTGCGCGGCATCAAGGCAGGCGAGGAGCTCTTCTTCAACTAGGGCGAAAATTTCCCGAACCTGACCAAGGAACGACTCGAAGACGAGCCGGAGACACCAATGGTGGCGAGGCTTCCGAAATGGGCACGACGGTGACGAGGATGAGTTCGCGGCGGCGCCGTCGAGGGCCGTCAAGAAGGCCCGGTCAGGTAAGAAGCCCGGGCCGAAGACGGGCCAGGGCAAGCGCGGCGGCGCACGACCCGTCCCCACGCGGCGGCGGGTGGGACGTGAGCGGGACCGGCGTCGGCGACGGGGTTACCGTCGGGCTCCGGCCCACCACCGGCGTGCGCACTGGCCCGGGCTGCACCACGGCGATGCCGCTCTCGGGCCTCGTCGGGGACCCGACCGCGAGCCTGGTCGGCGTCCCGCTGAAGAAGGTCTGCGAGTCGCGGTGCATGATATCGGAATCGGCGCTCATGGTGCTATCGTGCGGGTTCGTGTAGCCGTCCCCGCCGTGCCGCAGCACCGACGGCGGCTTCCGGCCCGACGCCTGGTAGAAGCCACCCTCGCCCATCTCCGGATCTTCTCCTGCTCCTCCGGCCGCTCCGGCAGACGACGACCCCGCCAGTTGCTTCGGCGCCCCGCGGCTGCCCGAGAGCGCGGCCGGGGCTGCAGGAACAGAGAAAGGGACGCCACGCTGGGACGAGCGAGCGGTTGGAGGACCCTTGGCTCCGCCGACTGCCCGCTGAACCCGGAGGCCCGGCGCCTCTATCACCTAGCCGCGGTGGCCGGTCTGCTGCTGCTTTTGCCACCGCGGGGCAAACACGACAGCGGACGCGAGGAGGGCGACGCCGCAGATGCTCCCCCACAACGCCGCCCACGGTGGTGCTTGTTGGGGTCGGCGGCTCAGAGGCGGCAGCGGGTGCGACGTTGACGGTACCGGTGCCACCGGCGTATTGAGTGACAAAAACGGCTTACACAACGCGCGTTACGAGCGAATCCGGGTCGCTGGCTACATCGAGCTGGCGGCGACGGAAGTCCTGGTCCTGGTTTGGGTCCAGCTCCGGGTCCGGAGTTTTGGGCGCAGGCTGGGCGTTCGGGCGGACGTGCTGGTTGTGCTAGCGGTGGTGGTACATGTGCAGGTGCATGTGGCCGTTTGCGGCGTCCCTCCGATAATGGACATCGTGGCGGGAGTGCCGGTAATGGATGTCGGGTGCGGGGGTCTAAATGAGTGAAGACCCGTTATCGTGGCTAGTATCGCGCCGTTGATGGCGGAGTCGCGAGGGTTCAAGCGAGCGTGATGGCGGTGGTAGCGGTGGTGTTGTCGCCTGTTTTCCGGACGGGCGAAGGATTAACGGTCCTGCCGGTGCGTGTTGTTCCAGTCCGGGCCAGGTTGGGTGGGTGGAGGGTTGAGATGGGTTTGGGCGGTTAGCGCGGATGCCCTATGAAACGAGCGGTTTCGCAGGAGCGTTTGTTACGTGGTTGAAAAAGACGGTTTGACGCAATCCATTGTCCTTTTCGCCAATATGGTCCGGGTTTTGCAGTTAGCGCATCGGAGTAATGCTTGTCGTTTCGGGCCGGGGCGGGACGGCTGTCGGCGGCTGAAGATGAGGAATGGTTTCGGCGGGCCCGTCGGCAACCAGCAAGCTGGCCCGTGGGGTGGTTAAATCCGGCTCTCGTCGTGCTGCTCCCTGCGCGTTACTTAATGCCGCCCGTAAGGGAGAGAAAAGGACGGAAGTGGTAGTAGTAGATACAGATCGTTCATGATCGATAGTAGCGCGTTACCGGGTATGCAAATAAATGTTGTTTGTCGAAACGAATAAAAGGTGATCCCGATGGGATTTCGGGAAAGCTGCTGGATTTGCCGGATCCAGCCTGGTGAGCGAGCGGAAGTTAGCCTCTTCTCCTTCTTCGCCTCGGGGAAATTAACTTCTGCTGCTGCTTATTCACCCAATGTGCTGCCGTCCACCCCGATAACGCCGCCGTCATCCAACGCCCCCACGCAACGACGAGAGAGGCCATCTCCCCGGTAAAGCAGCTGGCTTGTTACGGCTTCTTGCTGCCTCGAGTCCGGGTGTCGGAAATGCACGGACGTACGTGCCAAACCTGAGCATGCGGGCGTTTATCACAATTGCTCATACGTACCCATCTCGGCCCTGACCAGCTTGTCATCGGCCCATGGTTTAGTCTGGTGTTTTTGAGAAGGCGGCGGGGGTGTGAGCGCAGACGCCACAAGAAAGCGAGATCATCATGATTGGCCACTCTGGGAAGCTCGTGAGCAGTCCTGCTGCTTGGACCCAGCTGTGGCGTCAACTTGAAATCCATCTGGCTCGGTAATTTCGGGGAGAAGCAGCGCTACGAGGCGGACGTCGTTGGTAGAGTAGAACTTGTCACGATGGAAACGAATAAACTCCCAGATTTACGGTCGTCAAAGCCAACATACCTGCAGATGTCTTGTTTTCCCTCCTTTGCCGGTGTCTCATTTTTCCATCAAATCTTCTGCTTCCAACATGCGGGTAATACATGTCGCCTGCTTTTTCTTTCAGCTATTGATAATCTTTCGGACGATGCCGCTCGATGCGAGAGCTGGCCGGAGCCCTTTTTGGCGGCAGCAAGGCAAAGGCAACGAGAACGGCAACGACAACGGAAATGGGAACGGGAACGGGAATGGGGATGGGAATGGGAGCGGTAACGTCCCTGTTGCCACAAGCCCGGAATAACCCAAGGCTACGCAGCCACCTCCGTCCAAACCACCCAAAACCAAGAAGTACCTCTCTTGCCATCGCCAAGTCCGACAGGTGTCGTTGTCAAGTCCCAGCCTGCCAAAGAATCGGCGCGCCCCGGAACAACAGACGTCCCGGGAACGCCCACGGTGGACGCAATCGCCAACACACCGATAGTGCTCGCCAACGCAAAAATGTTCCCACGAGCGACGGGGCCCCGTCGACGATGCCTAGCCCCATCTCTCCAAAAGTCAATTCGTCGGCGCCGCGCCTGGGGTCCACCCAATTCCTGCCAATACACCGTCCTCGGTTCCGATTGCCGCAGGAACGGCAGCCCGGATAGCAGGCACGGACTTCCGCAGCCAGTTTCTCCAGCCGCAAGGTGCACTAATCCGCCGACCCGAAGCTCAAGAGCTAACCACAGGCCCGAACAGTCGGTATCATGGTCCTGCTCGCCACCCTCCCCTCCTACTCTTTAAACGCCGCGGCTCGCGACTCCCCCGCCCCGCTCTCAGTTGGTACAGCCACGCCAGACAGCAACTTCAAAATCCCAGGGGCGAAGAGCGTCCGATGCCATGGGAGACTCCCTCCTTACCGCGGCCGCGGAAGGCGCAGGAGACGCCGGTGTCCACTCTCCGGGCCCTCCGCAGTATCCGGACTCGGAAGACGCTGTTGAACCGCAGATCCCCGTCCGCATAAGGACGACAAACTCAGGGCGATCGATCACAGGGGAAGCCGTATGGCGGAAAGAGTAGCAAGGAAAGTGCATGTATTGGGAAGAGATCGAAATGCCGGAGGGCCGTGGCCGACTGCAATTGCCATGCGTCCTACCTATCGGTGGGCGGCCCACGGGGCGATTGCCATACCCTGCCGGCGCTACGACAGGCAAGCTTCATTGGGGAGCTTTGCACCGGATTTTTTTTTTTTTCCTCACTCTTCTTCGCGTTATACCAATTGCACAGGGGAAGGCAATGCAGAACAAAAAAGGTAGAAAGGCGCATGCTTCTATACGGTTGCTACGGAATCTATCGGGCGACTCCACCTTGCTCGACACACTTCGCCGGTATATATATGGTCGCACGCCATGCGAGAAGCCTTGAGCCGGTCGTTGACGATATTTAACGAGTATCTTGGCGTCGAACACGGCGTCCTCGTTCTTGTGCCAGACGACATCTCCACCGACGGCAGTTTATCTCACCAGCGATAAAACAGAAGCTCATCGCCGCTTGTACTACCAACCGACTAAGAGTTGGGATTCCGGCCAACGTACCTTTTTCGGCATGGCGACTAGGGTGGCCGGCGTCACGCATCCGATCCCGGCATTCACCTTTATGGGGCCGGGAGGTTCCCTCGGCTGGCGGGGTTGCGTTGTACGCCGCAGTGTCCAGCTCCCCGGCCCTTAACGATTTCCGCTCGCCGGCACGTTTTGGTTCGGCAGACGCGCTGCTGGACGTTATCGGCCGCATCGGTCACGACTTGTACATCAACGACCAACACGTTCCTAGATGCAAAAACCCCTCCGACCAGGGTCACTCGGCCACTTGCTACGCACGTGCCGCCGCCGTAGTCCATATGGCGCTCTTTCGCATCGTCGGCCGTGAGGATGGCTACCCCAGCATCGAAGACGTCCGGAGACAGGCTGAAGTTAAATTCCCGTTTCGGCCAGGTGGGCACGACGTCGCGGAGGTATTGATGGCGGCTATTACCTGGACCCGCCCTTCCGGTTCTGTAGGGTAGATGAGGATGGTGCTCGTCAGGCAGCGCTACGCCGGCGTCCGGTGCCCATAACGTTCCACCCCTTAAAGCCGGGCCGGGATGTGTTCGCGAGGCACTTCAGGGAGCGACCTGATCCTCCTAAAGAGCCATTACCCACATTCGGACGTGCTCAGATGGCAGCGCACCGTTCACTGCCCAACGGCGGCGGCTACGCTGTTGTGCTGCAATCCTGACTCGCTTTCCTCAACTCGTGGGGTAGGAAGTGGGGCAACAAGGGCAGCTTCAGCGTCGAGGACCACACCGCATTGGAATTGGATGGCATGCCCGGGAAGTCCCGTGAACTTTCACGGCGTCTACTGGTTGGAGGGGGAGTCGACCGTAAAGGAGCGCCAAGCATACACGCTGCCGCGCCGCCCAGTATCCGGGGCATCCCTGTGCACACAATCCTTCACGCCTGAGCCGGAGCATTTGATGAAGGCACTGTGAGCTCGCGAAAGCATCAGCGGCGTGTAGTGGCTCCCGGAAGGAAGTGGTCGGGTGGGGGGTCACCACAAGGTGCTTTATAACTTTGCCGCCACGACAATTGATCTGAGCCGCTGAGACTAGGAATCACCAACTGCCGGATGGTCGATTGAACGACGGGCATGACGTCGGAACAACGCCTGTGACTCTTGCACCGGCGCTGCAATGCTGGGCTGTGTACCTTGCTGAAAGCAAAAGTTGGCGAAGCCGGGCGGCTCGAGGTGGACATTGGGCGGGCTGCATGTCGATGCCGCGGCCGCCCCGCTTGGCCGGCGCGGACGCGCTCGTCTCCCGCGCCCGTTTCCCGCACCCGTGAGCTTGTGGTTCCTGCTGTCAACTCCTCACCGGGCAATCCCTGCGCGGGGTTGCTCGCGGATGCCGGTTTGGAACTTTGCACCTTCTGCTCGACTCCGAGTTGGCCCTGGTGATGGGGCTGTTCCCTGTGAGCGCCGCTGACCAATTCCATGGTCGAGCAGAGACCTACCTGGATCTTCAAGCACCCAACCAGCGCCCAAAGCGGACATGGCAGAACCGCGCCCTCCCGCTGACGCGCTAGCCCCATCGGCTCGCATCTAGCTGCCTTCTCGCCAATAGCCATGGGCCATGCAGCCCTTTGCTAAGGATCGAAGCCTTTGCAGTTGCCGAGGCGTCCCAAGTGGCGAGAGCACGACGCGGCGTTGTGTTGCCCCTGAGCGTTCTCAACGCACCTAGCCAGGCGACCATACCTTTCCCTTTCTGATAATTCCCCTCGCAGCCGTTCGCGGGTCAGGTTCCCGCATTAGCCCGCCCCCGCTACCCACCTCAAAGACCGCTTTACATTCCCACACCTCATTTTTCGCCCCCTTGGCACCCTTCCCGCCAAAAAAACAGGTAAGGGTCCGGCAAGCTGCCACCCAAGTGCCCCCGGGCTGTGGCCGTGTGATTTTAAACCGATCGGTGGTGGCCGTGCTGGGGCGCTTGGCCGTTCCGGGACGCGGTTTCCATCAAAGTTGACGCAATGGACCGCCCGGGGAGCCTGGCGCGGCATGCTGGCTCGCCACCTCTCTTCAGCTCATGTCCTCCCCCGACCCGATCGTTCTTTCGAGGTAATGCCTAGGCACGCTCCATAGCTTAATCTAACGCTCGGCTAGGTAAAGTACGATAGATGCACTGATATTACAGCATAAACGGCGGAGGGGCGCTCGCATGCGTATGTGGCCAAGAAAGGTGAACCGGCGTGCATGGCGCCCCTCAACCTCGGCGCCTGACACGTTCCTGCTCGCGCCCGCGCCCACCATTGCCCACCACCTGACGTCCGGCCGCCTCGTTCTGGTTCATCATTGTCCATCACGCACGCTACCGCTATCAAATGGCAGGAATCACGCGAGGCAGATGTGCTGCGAACGAAACTCGACGGCGTGTCTTGTTCAAAATGTACAAAAGGGTGCACAAACTACTTCTTTTTTTTGTTATTTAACGCCTCGGGCTGGTGAAAATTAATTGCACGCTAATTACTACCTGATTGCTTCATTCATCAACACAAGTTGTTAAACTGGGATACTATAAGCGGAAAAGACAGAAAAATAACGGTTCCTGGAGTTCTTGACACGCGCCTGTCAAGACTCAGGGACTGCGCCCCGAACAAGACCCCAGTAAGGTGGGACCCGGTCCCCCCGGGTGCCGAAGCGGTGGCTGCCCTGTTCGGGCTCCAACCCCGACGGACCAAGGGAAAAGGGCCCCGGGGAGACCCCGGACCCCGGCTCGCGGAAGCCGACCCGGCGAGGTGGTGGGAGGCCCACAGACCCGAGTCCATGGCCCAAGTCAGCTGGGACCCAGCGAGGTCCTGGGTAGACTGGGCGGCAACGGACAGAGGGGAGGCACACACGTTTCTGGCCGAAGGCACAGGACACGGTAACTTCCGACCCTATCATGAACGGTTTGGCCACCCCTGGAAGCCGAGCCACGACTGCATCTGCGGCCTACCCAGAACGGTGGACCACACCAAAGACTGCGAGACCAGGAGAGTCCCCGCCCGCTGGTCCAGACAACTCCCCCCGGCGCCCTGCAGAGCGGAGTCGGTGTGGCTGCAAAAAGGAAAGAACGCCGTGGTCCGCACACGGGTGGAGAAGGCGTTCAAGGAACTGGGGGCCACACAAGTAATGTTTGCCTCGCGCGAAGGTGTCGAGGTCGTGGGAGCCCCCCGAGGGGCGGCCCAGGGGACTCAGACACAGAGGAGGAAGAACTCCCGGTAGTGGAACCATGGAGGTTGGAATAAGGGCCAATCAGACCCAGAAGCAAAAAAGAGGCAGGGACAGGGTTTTTACAGTTGCCCCGTGGTTATAACTTTCCCCTCTACCTAGACCTCTCGAGCCGGCGAAATGCGGCCACGTAGAACTGCCCTGCCGCCGTCGCGGGCACGTCTGAGATCCGCAGTGGCGGATGCCGGACGGCACGCGCACCGTGGTGCCCGAGCCAGAGGCACGGACGTTAATACGATATCTATCTATCTCCTGTCCCCTCCTGGCCCTGTGGCTGGTCGTAACAACTAGCCCCAGCCCTCCTGTCCCCTCCTTCCAGCCCTGTGGCTTGGTCGTAACACGAGGCTGTACCCAAGGGCGGCGCCTAGCCCAGGCACTTCGTAACCCGCAGGAGGTCTCGCCCGCAACATATGCTTAGTGCCAGCCCGGCTCTGGAATTAAATGACTACGTGATTATCGCTGGTGCAATTACGCCCGTCATCACTGCCAGCACAGCGGCCTCGCCTCGGCTCCATGTTATTATATAAGGCGGCTCGCAAGGTGGCATCATGGCCGTCGAGTTGAAAGAGAGCCAAATACTGCTTGCCTTGATGCGGGTAAAGCTATGACCGCGAGCCAGGTTCATTTGCTGCGGGGCGATCGGCGCAGCTTCGGGAGGGGGTTCATCGGAAATGGATGTGCCAGCGTCAGCGTCGCTATTATTTAAATTAAGGTTTGTAAAAAGCCTATCGACAGAGCATTATAAGCATAAACACTACCAACTGTTGTGGAAACGATGCATGCTGCTGTGATTGGGACGGAGAACCTGAAATGGTCACCCATCTAGCCTAGCATTTGATAATCCTCCTAAAAACGTCTGCTATAAGTGTCGATGAATATCTTCCATGTCTCGGCAACCTCCACCTTTTACCGTTTCATCCAGCAATATGTACCTGCGTGTGGCCGCTGCGGTGCCAGGTAGCAAGAAGGACTCCGCACTGCGAGTTGAAATCGCAAAGTTAGCACCTATAGATACAGCGGCGCAAAAAAAAAAAAAAAAAAGTGGGAGGGGGTCTCACTTTCGAACATCGGTGTCCCACGTCCTTCAAGCTCGTCACGAGGTACGGTATACAGCCAACACAGAAGCAGAGGCAGAGGATAGCAGCCCACGCACTAGATAACACGCATTGTCAGCTATCGCGAACAGTCGCGGGCTTCCACGAGCACTCACTGCGTCGTGCCGCCGGCCTCGTAGGTCACCGCCGTCATCGCCCGCTGGCCACAGGACGGGCAGTCGACCGGGGCGGGCCCCTGGTTCAGCGCGGCCAACGGCGTGGCCATCTGGTACTGTGGACCGCCCGGCTGGACAAACACAATGCCTGGCGCTGGAACAGGCACCGGTCCCATCTGGACGGCCGCCGGGTAGGTATTTTGTTGCTGCAGCGGTGGCTGACAGCCGTACGCGGGCTGCTGGGTATACGACGGTTGCATCTGGGGTTGCATCTGGGGTTGCTGTTGCTCATAGATAGGGGGGTTGGGCGACGTCGACGACATGGCCTGGGTTGGGACGGGCGCCGTGTCCGCCGAGGGTGGCTGCAACGGAGGTAGGTTTTGCGGATCCTGGCCTATGCGCCTTTGTTGTTAAGTGCTTCGGCCTTGATGATTTGGCTCGTCCTAGGTCCTACGCGCCTACGTTTCGCTCGAGGACGAACTTTGATGGTCGACAACGAGGGACTTTCGGCTGAGGAATCTTGGGGACGAAAGGAAAAAATGGGGGCTCGCTAGCTACCCATAGTCCTGGGAATGAAATGGGCTGAGCAAAGCTGAGCTGCAGACCCTGCAACCAAGTGTGAAGGGAGGAAGGAAATTGCCAGAGGCTGCGGGGGCGAGTCGAGGCGTCCAATGAAAGCGTCGCAATGCAGCCATCGCAAGTCACCCGCAGACCCTGGCGTGTGCCCAAGCGTCCCTCTGGGCGCAAGGTTTGAATAGGAGACGCCACCAATCTTCAGCCCTGGCTGGTTTTGCCGATCCGATTTCCAGAGCGGCTGCGGCCCAATACACAGCCCCTTCCAAGCTGGTCGCCGCCTCCGTCTGGGTATAGCTGTGATGTAGCCGCATTTTGCCACGCTCGAACTACCGCCCCAAACTCAGCAGCAAACTGCAAAAACCTGCGTTTCCGCTGGGGCCAATCCTGCACATCGTCTGCTTGAGCCTCGCTAGGTACGAGCAAGAAGTACCTTGGGCAACAACGCGAACACCAACATAACGTAGGACGCTAACTCAAGCATGAGCTTCGGCTCTCAGCGTCTTGGTCTGGTCCCGCTCCGCCGCCGCTCCGCTCAGGGATTGCGTCGTGTGTGGGTTCGACTCGGCAGCCGAATCGAACGGCCCAGTAGTGGAGGACACCAAGAAGACAGGCGCAGCAACCACCGTCGATTATTATGTGAAGAAGGCAGCCCCTGAATCTGGCCGTTCCGCAGTGCCTGGCGCGCAAAGGCTGCAGCTCCGAACACAGGCATGTGGTGGTGCTGCCTGGCTTAGACCACTTGGCTAGCAGGATCGTCGGAATTCCCGCCTTTTGTTGGCCAATTGATCGAGCTGGCTTCAGTAGGGCGACTGCCCTACTGCAGGCGATTGGCACTGGGCACAGAAGGTGATTGATGCGGCTCAGAGCCCGGCCACCCCGCCGGAGCCAAATCGGTGGTGTGATGAGTGACACTGCCTCGATGTGGGGGTTACATCGGGGATCACATGCAGTCTTCCTGGCGAGGCTCTCTGCAAGGAGATGACCATTAGTACAGGGCATATATGCCGATGTATGTACAGCCAGCCTCCCCCGGGCAGCAGATAGTGGCAAGCACAACCCCAACCCCATGGAAGGAGGCCTGCTGGTGCGCTGGGCGCCACCCTGACGTCACCCACGAGAGCCTGACCCATGGTGGGATGGCCGGGGCAGCGCTGTTGAAGGCGGGAGATCGACACCAGGGAGAGTCCGAGGACGAGACGGAGCTCGAGTCGAGACATGATGTTGGGGGAGCCGTGGCTACCACGCGACCGGGACCGTTGGTCGATATGCATGCGCGTTGCCCGAGAAGCACAGTGGGGGGAAAAGGGCCTGATGATCCACCACCCCCATACGCGGAGGAGGCGCTTGAAGGCAAGCAAGAGCCGGCGGTTGCTGCTGCCGCTTTCCCCATAACACCGCCTGACAGCCCGAGACCGTCACAGGGGCAGATGGTCGCTCCAGCAGCTGGTCTAGCACGACTACCCACGCCGGAGCCAGACTCTGCTGAGGAGGTCGAGGTGGCTCCCGTGCAGAAGAAACACGTCAGATTTGAGGACGACGGGGCTTCAGAGGCTTATGCCCCTAGTCGAACAAGCGGCTTAGGTCTAGCGGTCGCCGCTGGCATGGTCGAGGCAAGCCCATGTGCCGGCACCCCAGGAGCAGGCGCCAAGTCGTTTACATCAACCACGGCTCCCGAGGGATCAAGTCTGTCGAGCAGGGGCTGGGGCCGATTCACGGGACTCCCATCTTCGCTGCGCCCAGAACCAGTCCATGCGAACGACGACGGAGGAGGCTCGGCGGAGAAGGACTCCGAAAGAGACTCGGAACCGGAGTTCGTAGCCCCCGAACGCCTGTGCCCTCCGCCGTTCCGCCATCAAGACTGCCTCCCACTGCCCCGCGCATCCTTGGTGCGGCCGGCGAGATTCGCCAGTCGTCTTCGTCGCCGGGGAGCAAAAACATCTTCGTGTACGGCCGACTCATGTTCCCGTCCGTCCTGCAGGCCATCGCAGCCCATTCGACGAGCACGGGTGTTTACAGCCCGATGCTGCGGCGCCGGCTGCTGACCTGCTCGGATGATTGGGGCAAGGCGGATTGTTCCATCCAGCGGGCGAGCGAGCTCATGACGCCGGCCAGGCTCCAGGGGTTCGACGGGTGGGCGCCCGACGGGCTCGAGTGCGCAGCTGTGCAAAGGTCGGCGCCCCACACGGAGAAGATCCTGAGGCGGAGGGAGCGGGAGCGCTGCAGGCCTATCCGCCCCGCCGGAGAGGTCGCCGGGTTCTTGATAATCGGCCTGAAGACGGAAGCGGTCCGGTATCTGGATCTCCTCTTTTCATCCACCGAGAAGAACCTCTCCACAATGAAGCCCAACCCCCAAGACGGCGACTACAACAGCTTCAGGCAGGAGGCGCCCCTGCTGAGGCGCGAGAGCGTGACGGTCGAGGTCGAGCTCAGCGACGGCCACGCCGCGCCCGTGGAGGCGTGCACGTACGTCCGGAACGGCGGCTCGGCGGACCTGTGGTCGCCCTGGGACGAGGAGCACCTTGTGCGCGGCCGAACCTCCCAGGCCCTGCTCGAGGACCAGCCGCGGCGGCAGCGCGAGGAGGCCACCATCGCACGCACCATGCAGATCTTGTTCGCTCTCCTGGGCGACTTCCTGGTCGGCGCCGTGCTCGCGGGCGACATGGCGGCGCTCAGCAGGCGCGGGGGGAACTGCCACCCGGACGCGGCGTGTCGCGTCTACGGCACGGCGCTGCAGGCGGCGGCGGCGGCGGGTCGGGAGGACACGGCACGGCTGCTGCTGGACCGCGGGGCGCGGGCGAACGCCAAGGGCGGACGCTACGGCAGCCCGCTGATCGCGGCGGCGTGCGCGTCCCGCAAGGCCATCACGCGGTGAGGTGCGCGGGCTGCTAGCCGAGTACGACGTGCGCAAGATCCACCGCAAGTACCTGCTCGCGAGGCCGCAGAGGCTGGCGAGGATGTCGGGAAACGTGCCGTACAAGACGGTGCTGAAGGCGGCGGCGGCCAAGCGCGCGGCGCTGCAGCCCGTGGGGGGACGGTGGAGGGGCAGGAAGGGGGTGGCGGTCACGGTCGCGGCGCTGAACGCGGGGGCTCCCGTGGCGATCCTCGGGCTGTTGAGAGACGCGGTGGCGCCCATGCAGGAGCTGCTGAGGGCGCTGAGCAAATGCGACGAGGCAGGCGGGCCCGAGTCCGGCGGTTGTGCTGCTCTCCCGAGGGCCGGTCAGGATGGAGGGGACGATTGGGAACTCAGCGAATGGGAAGGAGACGAGGATGCGGATCGGGAGGACGCCGAGGTCGAATTCGAGTATATCTGCGAGGACGAGACGGGTGGAAAGGCCAGGTGGGGTGGCAAAAAGCTGCCGAGTTCTAGAGAGGCGCGAAGGGGACGGGAAACGGAAAGGGAGATAAAAGCAAAAGGGTGCGATCATAGCCAGTAAATAGCTGCTGGAGCTCTCCGGATGGAAGGGTGAGAATTGCCACCTCACTGATGCCGAGGCCCTCGTGAGGGCCTCGCCGAGCGCGAACCCGCCGCGCCCGGCGTCCAATAAATCGCCTACCACGGGAACGAAACCGGCCTCCTCGAGCGCCGCGCCCCGGGAGTCGGCTTCGATGGCAGCATAGCCGCCGACGCGTGGCCGATGACGGCGCCCGCGAAGGGGATGGCCGCCACGAAATGCCTGCCCGTTTTGCCCGCCAGCTTAAACGTTTTAACGCCGCAACCGAGTTTGCCCTTTTATTTGGCCGTCTAACCTTGACGTTACGTGACCGTCACACGAGCACGATTTTTTTTTCTACTTTGGTTTTCCTGCACGCAGCCCTTTTTATGCATGATCCCGTGCGCGTAAACATGCGTTAGCAATTTGTAGCCGCCGGGTGCCGGTCGCAGCAGCAGCGGCATCTCCAGCCCGTCGACGATTGCAATCTGATTTGAGGCCCTGACCGTACCATCAACTGCGGGAGTTGGACGCTTGTACGCAGGCAAAGTTGACCTTCCCGCCGTGTGAGCCCGTAAAATGTAAGCAGCATTTTACATTCTTGTCTGCCAATTTTCACCGCCTCCCGCCCGCCACCGTCACGCAGCTGACAAAGCCCCACATCCGCCTCAAAGCTACCCCTACCTCCGCAAACTTCCAAATTTTCATGCGAGGCTGGCTGCTGCACCGAACGGGAAGCCAAGCTAAGACTGCACGGCCCTCTCTCCTTTCCCCCCTCGTCTCAACAGTCGAGAGCGATCATAACCGAACCAACACGCTCTCGTTCGGTAACGCGATTCTGCGACAGGGTTGCCGACCCGGGCGTCGGCGAGCGAGAAGAGTGTGCGCATTGCTGGACAGAAAGCCCGAAGCCGTCAAACTGGCGAGGTCCATAACGTGAAACCGTCTGCAATAAAGTATCAATAATGGCGCGCGACTTGTGGCGATCCTCGCCAAATGGCCGGAATTCCCAGGTGGTGAGCCTGGCAGGGACACCCCTAACCTTGTTCGAGCCCACCTAGCCCCCTTCAAACTCGGAAGGGTTAAACGGAGAAATAAGAGAGTCCTGATGGCATCCGTACAGGGTTCCATCCAAGCCGTGATCGCCGGCACGCAATGCGACATATTCGATAGCGACGGGATCGCTGGGAAAACATCTACCATGTGTAAGTGGCCAGGAGCGCCAGTTGCCCCCCCGCGAACCAGCTTGCCAAGCCGTAGCCTCATTTACCACTCGGGGAGGTAGTGTATTTAACTTTTGACATTCCCTAGCGTGATTTATGCATAACTGCCAAGAGCCCGGGGGATTATACGCCAGACGCTGGCATGTTCTGTGAAAACCGCCATCGCTTGGCACCCATCCCCAGCAACCTTATCGGGAAAAGATTTCTTGGTATGATCGACGTGGGGCCAGGGGAACACCACCGCCCTGCAAGCTAGGGTGATTGTAAACTGGCTTCCCGACGGGAGCTTGTGCAGGTCAGCCCCTGGGCAAACACGACATTGGCCTCGGTCAACGCCAGGCACAAGCGGACGCGGCCGGGTGTTCTGCGCGCGCCCACCATAATGCAATAAAATATGTGGATCGTCGCCGGCGAGCCGGTCGACCGGATGGACATAAAAGTCGCGCCGCCGACTGCTCGGTCTGGTGGAGAGAAGGAGGTCCTCACCACCACGGGCTTCTCTACCTGTTCCCACCTTAAGGGCTTCTCTCGTTCGTCTTCCGTCTCTTTTCTTTCCCTTTTTTTTTTTTTTTGCTTCTTTCCCATCGGGCTGGCCTGCCTTGGTTCCATTTTTTCCTAAAGCTACTTTTTTCTTATAACCCAGCAATGCATCTCCAAGGCCTCTTCACCTTCCTGGCCCTCGGGTCGTTCTGCGCTCCCAGTCTGGCCCTGCCCCAGCCTCAGGCTGCCGAAGCGACCCCGGCCGCCAACAAGGCGCCGCCCTCCAAGAACCCGTCCGACCAGGCGCCCCTGAACGCCACCGCGGGCTGCGCGTCGGAGCCCCTCAGCCAGGACACCTGGACCAAGCTCAAGCTCAACGACGCCCTGATCCAGGCGGCGGTCAAGGTCAAGGGCACCTCCAACACGGTGCAGGAGCTGGCGGGCACGTTCGGCGCGCCCAACTTCTTCTGCGGCCTCGACAGCTTCTGCAACGCCGGGCAGCCGTGCACGCCCGTGGAGCTGCCGTCGTGGTACATCCTTGTGGCGGCGCAGAACTGGAACAGCTACATGAACTCGCTCAACACGGCCATCACGTTCGCGTCCAGCATCCTGAGCCTGCAGCTGCCCGCCATCTCCAACGACTTCATCACCACGCCGCGCGACGACGTGACGCCGCTCAACAGCATCCTCAGCATGTTCGCCACCATCCTGGGCGCCATCCCCGTCACGGGCGACATCAAAAACGTCATCACGGGCGGCTCGCAGGCCGTGCGCTTCATCGCGGGCATGACCAAGCCGCCGGCGCAGCCCGACAAATTCCTGACCTGGAGCGGCGTCGCCAATTCGCTCGGCGAGGTCGTCAAGGCCTACCAGTCCTCCGTGTCTAAGGCCCTGTCGGCCACGCTGAACGCGCCCATTCTGGATAAAAGCGCGGGGCTGGCCACCATCCTGGCCGACGGCGAGTTCCTGGGCGTGCGCCAGAACGTGACCGAGGCCGACGTGTCGGGCCGCGTGCTCGACGCCCTGACCGTCTACGCCGTCGGCCTGGCCCTGACGTCGCAGCGCGTCTTCGTCGCCCGCACCCTCGGGCTCGAGTCGTGCTCCCTCAGCCACGCCGAGGAAGTCGAGGTCTGCACCGGCCCGGACAGCAACGGCTGGTACACCCAGAACCTGCTCCTGCGCGCCGACGGCGACAAGGCCTTTGCCGCCACCGACATCGCGAAGAAGCTGTCGAGCAAGTACGGCATCGACAGGCAGCAGTACCTGCTCGACGTCGCCAAGTGCTACGACGACAACGGCAAGAAGCAGCTCTTCAACCCCTTCGCCGACCAGGCCGTCCCCGTCGACAAGAAGACGGCCTGCCTGTTCAACCTGCCCGTGTGCGACGCGTTCCCGGGCGCCACCGGCGGCATCGTGGCTGACTGCCGCAATAAGGGCCTGAACCTCTAAGGTCTTTCTGGTTTCTTTTTCTTTTCCACTTACTCTTTCCTGTGCTTTTTTATATCTTTTTCCTATTCTTATTTTTCCCTACTAGCCCATCCGGTAGAAGCCTTGACGATACCTTATAACCACCTGTTCGGATATCAAAAACTTTGGTTGCAATAAACTCCAGTCTCCTCCTCTTTGCGAACAGCCTGTCGCGTCTTTCTCAAATCATCGCGCTGTACTCCGTGCCTTGATATGGTCGTGCTTTGGAGGGGGCCAACCCGAATGGTGCCCCAAAGACCAGGTGTGGTGGGTGGTTGAAGTGGCTACAGCGGCCGGGTGTGGGGGTGACTCGGTGCGGCTAGGCTTGATTAGGCTCATCTCAAGCCAGCAACGGCCGCCCTGCAATTTTCACTCGATAGAGTGCGCACTCGCTCTGCACTGGGTTTAAAAGCTCGGTCAAGCCGTGCCAGTAATCGTCTATCTGTACTACGTGGCCTGCAGATGGGCGTCGCCCCCAAAACATGGCATCGATGCAGTCCAGCCCGGCCAGGTACCAATCGAACAGCCTATTGTGGAGGGAGGATGAGTCAGCATGCGCACAGACCACCTTTGGCACCGCATGCGGATACGTAGGGCAGGCTGCGTCGGGATGCTCAGATGACAGGTGGGACACCTGGTTTCATGTACCGCCCACCGTATCCTTCGGGCGGGGGCCAAAAAGGAGGGGGAGAAAAGAAAGGAGAGGCCTGTTCGTGCAAGTCCGCGGCCCACTCCATATATCGGAAGCTGCTGCCCCGGTGCGGAATTGCTAATTAAAGATTAAAAATTCCACATTTATTCTTATTATTGCATAAAACTCGTACATTATACAATTAAAAGTTCCATACCCTTATTCGATTAGTACATTGATTTTTTGTTAATTTGTATAGTTAATAATGTTTTTAAAAAACAACAGATTGTGGAAAAAAAACGATAAATTATTATGCCGCGCTGATTTTCAAAAGGCTGATTCAACGCGGGTGCTTTTAACCCCCGCAAGTATGAATCATAGCAAAGATGTGCGCCATGTTTTATTCAAGGCTGCTTTTTTTTCACCTCGCCTTATTTCCCCTTTCAAACCTTATCCTTTCGGCCCCTTCGGTACGGCTGACGATCGCTTGTACTACCATGCCGGAACAATTGTCACTATGGCATGTGACATTACACGTTGGCCGTCCCAGACCCCTCCTCCCCTTGCAGCTGTCTATGCTTTTTTTTTTTCTTCCTTTCTTCTCTTTTTGCCGCGGCGTTGTCCTATGGATACCGGCGGATGGGAATGGGTGGTTGAGAAGCAAGTCGGGATAGATAATCAGCATAAGCAGAGGAAATCATGGCGTGGCGCAGCGGCTGGGCGCAGGGCTGGGACGCACGCCAAGAATTGCTGCTAACGGCAGGAGCGTGTTGCATCGATGGATAAAACTTCGAAGGACGCACGGCGCCCGGCCTCTAGACGAACACAAGCCCCTCAATGCCATCTTCCATCTTCTACCTATAAAATACAATATTATAACAGAACCCAAAGACCGTCCCGTTGCGCTGAGATCGTCGATAACGATGGAGGCCACCATCCCCAGCCCCGTCTTCCACAAGTTCCCAACCCTCCCGCTCGAGCTGCGCGAGCAGATCTGGGCCGACGCCTTGCCGGAGAAACTCACCACGACGCTTTTCCCTTACCAGGCGGGACACTGGGTGCGCAGCGCCTGGGCGCCCGGCGACGAGGAATACAATGACTTCTACAACGACATCGCCAAGCTCACCGTCGACCACCTCCCGGACATACCTGTCGCTACGCCCCTCCCGGATGCGAGCCGCGAGGCGCGCCGCGTCGCCGTCGCCTGGGCCCAGCGGCGCGGGTACAGCGTCGCGCGGGGTCGGGCGGGCGACGGCGACGGGCCGACGCCGCTGACCGTGATGCGCCCTTTCGATCCCGCCGTCGATGCGCTCTACTACCCGACCGAGGAGGCCGTCACGGCGTGCTCCGAGGAGCCCTGGGAGGTAATGCGCGACTTGGACGGCAGCGACAACGGCTGGGCCTTCGACTCGCCCGTCACCGCCGTCGCCCTGCCCCAGGCGCTCGTCGAGGACAAGAACACGTCGTGCTACTTCAACCTCGCCCTGACGCATCAGCGCTGGCGCGTGCTGTACGTCGTGCTGAACCCGCAGCCCGACGACCTGACGACGACCGGCACGTGGGAGCTGCGGCACCATCCCGCGTACGGCCCGGGGGACCTGGTCTGGGACCATGAGGCCGGCGCATTCGCCCACGGCCAGCGCCGAGACGAAAACCAGGTTGCAGATGGGGATGTCTCTGCCGTGATAGAGCTCGTGGCTCTGGGACTGGCCGAGATAGGTGATCAACTCAGCCATGGCTTTGAGCTTCGCCTGGTTCAGGCCGTGAGGCGGGAATAGGGGCTGGGTACCCGGGGATTTTGTTATGGGTACTCGGGAGAGAGTTGGAGGGCGATCGTTACATAATAATAAGGGCGGAGGAAGAAAATGGGGCCAAATAGTAAATTCCTTGCAAAAACAAAACCGCATGAATGAAACAAACTAAACCGATAGCATTTAGCGAATGACAGACAGCCCTTCCTAGAACCAAAGACCACGATAACAGCTCCCCCAGCTCTCCCTAACGCCGATTGCCAGCTTCATAGTCCAAAATTCTATGCCAAAAAAAAAAAAAAAAAACATTCCGGAGCAACTCCAAGCACGCCACAAGCAGCCACAAACTCCGTACACAGTATATCAGACGGGGTGTATCATCAAGCTGTCTACATGACAATGCACTTCTTCTTCTTCTTGTCGAACTTCTGGCCCTTGGGGCACTCCTCGACAGGCTTGGGGCTCGGCGGGCGAGGCGCTGTGAGAGAAGAGGCACATGCTGTCAGCACAGATCAAACATAACAAGGAGAGAACAATTGTAGAAAAGAGAAGCTTACCTTCGGCCTGGTAGCCCCTCATGAGGCTGATGGCCATTGACTTGGCCCTGTTATTCAGGTTGGTGGTGACGGTCCTGCCCCCCTCAGGGTAGGGCTTGTTGTTGATGATGAGGACCCTGCCGGTGCCCTGGTTGACCTTGGCGGTGAACTCGCCAGACCGGTTTATGTCGTTCACCAGCCTCGAGGCGAACTCCGAGCCGTCGGGAAAATCGTGGGCAACGCCGGGAGGGTACATCTCCTGGCCGTTCTGCACCGACTTGGTCCGGCAGGAAATGCCAAGCTTGCCTGCAAAGACCTGGGCGACCGCCAGGAAGAGGAGGACGACAAAGGTAGCCCGGATGTTTGCCATTGTGAAGAGAGGATCGGTGGTGATTTGAAGATGGGATGTGGAAGTATGAAGGCTTGCGTCGAAGAGATGAGTAGATGAGTGGATGAGCGGATGAGAAGATGGGTGGATGAGCAGATGAGAAGATGAGGAAAGAAGAGGTTTGAAAAGATGAGATGTGGTGGAGTAGATGTGTTTGCTGTGATGAGTGTGGTGATGTGTTCCAGTCTCCCTCGACCTACAGAGCAATGAAGGCTTTTTATACAAGAATGAATCGACCCTGTCGTCGTCGAGATCCATTTTTGAGGCTATTTGCATCCATCCTCCCCACGTCCAAAGGCCCATGGCTTAGGCAAGGCCAAGAGACCTGTCTTACTGTCGACATCGTAAGATCTCTGGTGTTTTCCCAAGAACGGCGGTGCAAAATACCGGGTCAAAGCCCAAACAGGAGCACAGAACGCCGACGGCAGGCCGTGAAGTGGATGAATATTCGTTGCCAAGCTCTCTACGCCTCTTTCGTCGCGCCTCGGACTTGGGTTGCCGAAACACGGCCACTGCTGTTATCACGCAGGGGGTGGGTGATAGAAAAGAAATTATTCCTGAAGACTGATTGGTCAGATCAGGAGGCTTGCCAAAGTCTCGGCGACTGTGCATAGGATTGCAATTTCCTTCTAGCTGGCGGGGCTGTGTGCTGCAATGGAACTACAAGAGTGGTGGCCTTGCGGCAAGGACCTTGCATACTGCCTTCACATGGCACGGTTCTGCAGTGCAACCCGGGTTAAAATTAGGACTGGAACGCCTCGGCGATGCCGGGATGCATTCCTACTCGCTGTCGAAGCTGGGCATACTCGTCGGCCGATTAATCTCCTACCTCTTTTGGACCAACAACTCGGCGCTTTTGTGCGGGTGAGGCTGACTGGGAGAGTGTTGGCGCTTGCAATGGCTGACTTTGAGTTCTTTGTGGCCCATGTTGCACCAGACCTTCTCAATGCCTACATACGTGTTGCTGATGCCCAGGCGTTGGCACACCGCCGAATGCAGATGCCTCCGCCGAGCCAGCCACCGCTACGTGGGGATATGTTGCCTGATGCCGCGTTTGGCATCCCATATCGCCGCAGGCCCTGCTACTGTGGAATCCCGCAGTGTGGTTTATAAAATGCTGTATGTGATTACTTGCTTCCTTTCAACAGGATCGGCGTGAAGGATCGGGGCGTTTAAAAGGTAGCGGACTAGTGGTCCAGTGTCGAGCGATCAGGGCCTGGATGAATAAGCAGGCATGTCTGGCTGATACTGCATGGTATAGGTACCCCGCTGACTCGCTTAAGCATCGAATCACGATTAGCGTGTGTGGTTTAAGGGTAAAATCCATCGTTGCCATCGATGGGCTCCCGGTTCGAGTCCGGGCACACGCAAACCAATTTCTTTTGCGCGGGTGATATGTGCCGGCTTCTTTTTGCTGCTCTCATCTGCGTGTCCCATACAGCTCGGCCTGTGTATTCCGTACCTTTCGGGCTCGTTCTCTTCCAACTTTCCACCGTAGTTTAATTTTGCCTGTTCTTTTGTCGTGCGTCATTTTGTCGTCGGGCGCCAATTTTGCTCTCGTGTCGTATTTCGACGAGGATGTTTGCCCAGGCACTCCCATCCATGGAGCACTCACCTCATGATGCCAAGACCGTGGGTGATGTTGAGAGACTGACTAGCAAAGAAGCCATTGATGGGATTCTCCAGCCTCCTTTCGGCCACGGGAGCTGCGCACCCCAGCTTCCGCACCCAAAAAGGGCTGGGCCTAATTGGCTTGCGTGAACCGATATTAAAACAAGGTCAGATGCCCGCCACTCCTGCGTCGGCACATTTGCCCTGTCACTCCTCTGCCCCGACTACCGAGCAGCTCTACCGGCGACCACCACAATTGATGGCTGATGCCGTCATTGGCCGTTCCAAAGTTTGGGCCATATGACACGATACTTCGCCACCTTCTCAGCGTCGCATCGTTCCCGCCGAGGACACACACATTCGCGGGGAAGACCAATACTCGGCGCTCCAGCTACTGGTTCCCACGGCTTGGGCCGGAGTCAGATATGGTGCTCTTCCAATTTCGAATGCCGGAGCAGCATAGGGGAGCGCGTCGCCTCAGAAGCAGCGGTACCGGAAACAGCACGAGGGGGTCGGTTCCCCGCATGGTTCGTGGAATTTGCCATGAGGGACGCATGGAATCTCCTCGGATTTCGGATAGGACCCTGCCTCATCTCAGCCGCCGTCGTGCCGGACGAAAGCTTTCAACATACGTTCCGACGCTGCTTCGGCTCTCGGCCGTGCCCCTTCCGCGTACCTACAGGGTCTCTGGTGCACAGCAGCGATGGCGCGATGGAGGACAGCTGCCTCGAGTCGGCGAGGTGAAGGATCTGGAGGCGTCGGACGTGTGTATAGCAGTGTCTGTACGTGAAAGAGCAGCGGATTGTCATGTCAAGCTTCGGGGCTCATGCGCCAATACAGCTAAGCAATGCCCAGTGTCTTGTCTCCCTATCCTGCCGTCTCTTGGACGCTTGCCGAGGCCGGCCAAGAGAGAGAGGAAACCTGGGGATATGCGGCCAGTGTCTTTTGCCGGCTGGGGAGCCGACGCCACGCGTCGATCTCTGCAGAGCCTGGGCGCCAGTCGGTACCGCAGTCGAACGGCTCCACTGATATTCAGCGAATGACCTTGCTGTCGGGCCGCTCGACCAGAGGAGATCCCGGCGCAAGGTCTAGCAAACACCTGCCGCCCGAGTTCGAGAGAGCTCTAGGTTCTATGGCCGGGCCGTCATCTCCGTTGAGCCATTTGCCATGGGGTGTCGAACAGGGTGGCTGACAGGTAGTGCCGCCGGGCCACCATCTAAGTAGCTTGCGTGCCATCACAGTGCCCCCTCAAACGAGGCGCCAGGGGTCAGACGTTGCTCACACTAGCCGCCGGCCGCAGCTCCTCGCGCCCCCATACCACCACCGCCATCCCGAACCGCGAATCCGACACCCCGCAATCATACCCTGTGGCTCGCTGGTGGGCTGGGGCTCCGAGATTTATCCTAATGACGGGCGCACATCCCCCTGATTAAACACGGCGGCGTGAGATGGCCTCGCAATATGGGACCGACCTCTGGCTTCCAGCCGATGGTGTGCACGCCCATGTGTCTTGGCGTCGCCCTCCGCGGAAGCTCTGGCGAGCGGTCCCGATCGGGATAGGGGCTGAATATGTCAGATCTTGGCGCGCCTTGGTCGGCTTCAAGGTGGTGGATATAGAAAGCCCTTAGGCCACCTTCTCGATCATGGGTGGCAGCAAAAGGAGTTCTCCTTCTCATCCCTCGATAGGCGCTTCTCGTTGCAGGCACGCCTATTTCCTTTGGAAGCTTCAGTGCCAAGAGCTGATCCAGAAAGAAACGAGAGACAAGATGCTCGTCAAGTCGGGCTTGTTCCTGACCTCGCTGCTGGCGGCAGCCAGGGCGCAGCAGGTCGGCACGCAGACGACCGAGACGCACCCCAAGATGACGTGGCAAAAGTGCACGGGCAAGGGCAGCTGCAGCAACGTCAATGGCGAGGTGACCATCGACGCCAACTGGCGCTGGCTGCACACGACGTCGGGCACGACCAACTGCTACGACGGCAACAAGTGGACGAGCGCCTGCAAGAGCTCGTCCGACTGCACGTCGAAGTGCGCGCTCGAGGGCGCCGACTACGGCAAGACGTACGGCGCGTCGACCAGCGGCAACTCGCTGTCGCTCAAGTTCCTGACCAAGCACGACTACGGCACCAACATCGGCTCGCGCCTGTACCTGCTCAACGGCTCGAACAAGTACCAGATGTTCACGCTGAGCAACAACGAGTTCGCCTTCGACGTGGACCTGTCCACCATCGAGTGCGGCCTCAACGCCGCCCTGTACTTTGTGGTAGGCATCACCGTCATCGCGATGGTGGCAAACCACAACTTCGTGTTCTGACGATGCCCGGTGCAACATAGGCCATGGAGGAGGACGGAGGCCAGAAGAGCTACTCGTCCAACAAGGCGGGCGCCAAGTACGGCACCGGCTACTGCGACGCCCAGTGCGCGCGCGACCTCAAGTTCGTCGGCGGCAAGGCCAACTCGGAGGGATGGAAGCCGTCGACCAACGACGCCAACGCCGGCGTCGGCCCCATGGGCGGCTGCTGCGCCGAGATCGACGTCTGGTGAGTGCGGTGTTCTCTTTGGAGGCGGTGCAGCAGCAGCTTGCTGACCGGGTTTATACAACAGGGAGTCCAACGCCCACTCGTTCGCCTTCACCCCGCACCCCTGCACGGAGAACAAGTACCACGTCTGCACGGACCAGAACTGCGGCGGCACCTACTCGGATGACCGGTTCGCCGGCAAGTGCGATGTAAGTGTTGCGGGGTGCTTACTCTGGCCATCTGGTATCCGGTGGGCAGACGGAGGACTGACGTAATAACCCTCCATGCAGGCCAACGGCTGCGACGTCAACCCGTACCGCCTTGGAAACACCGACTTCTACGGCAAGGGCAAGACGGTCGACACGACCAAGAAGTTTACGTGAGTGACGCCTGAGAACGCCTGGCTGAGAGGAAAGAGTCGAGCAGCTCACAAATGCCAACACCAACCCGACAGCGTCGTCACGCGCTTCGAAAAGGACAAGCTCTCGCAGTTCTTCGTGCAGGGCGGCAAGAAGATCACCGTCCCGGCGCCGACGTGGGAGGGCCTGCCGGCCAGCGGCGACATCACGGCCGAGTACTGCACGAACGTGTTCAAGTTGTTTGACGACCGCAACCGGTTCGAGGAGGTCGGCGGCTGGGACCAGATGCAGAAGGCCCTGGCCATCCCCATGGTGCTCGTCATGTCCATCTGGGACGACCACTACGCCAACATGCTCTGGCTCGACTCCATCTACCCGCCCGAGAAGGAGGGCCAGCCCGGCGCCGCCCGCGGCTCGTGCTCCCAGGACTCGGGCGTGCCGGCTGACGTCGAGGCCAACTATGCCGACGCGTATGTTTTNTTTTTTTTTTTTTTTTTTTTTTTTTTTTTACTTGGTTTTTTCTGTGTCTATTTCATGTGTAAAGTCGTTGCTGACTCCCTCGCAGAAAGGTCACTTGGAGCAACATCCGCTTCGGCCCCATCGGCTCGACAGTCAGTAAGTAGATTGCCCATTATATTTGGGCTTCCTTCACCATATGCTGACAGTTATCCCACCACACCAGACGTCTAAACCCCGGTGGAAATGGAAAACCTTGTTTTCTCTCCTGGCTAGGTGCCCGTCAGGCTTGCTTGGCGGCTTTTGTATATACACAGCAGAAAATGCTTCGGTTTCTCTACGCACCGCTGGGAAGAAGGCGAGGGGTGGTGCTTTTTACGAGAAAAGATCTGGCAGATGGATCAATCCGGCATTCACTAGCATTCCCCAATCATCCAGTCATTACCCAAGGCGCGACCTTTGTTGTATTTATTATGACGGACTACAAAACACTTGCAGATTCGCATACTGCGGTGTTGCGGCGAGGGTGAAGAACCGGTGGGTATTTTCATGTGGAAAAGGTGAAAAGAATGAAGGGTGCACCACTTGCGTATCGGACAGGAACGGGAACAGAAAGAAAAAGGAGTGGAAGCACAGAAACACATGGAAGCCATGGTATATGCAATATTGATTTAATTTCGTAACACGTGAACATATAAATTATGTACAAATAAGACCGGTACGCTCCCTCTTCGGATGCCAGGGCCAGGGGAAAAGACCGCTCAGGCGTTGCCGTTGTAGGCGATGCGGTTGGGGGTGCCGCGCTTCAGGCCGGCGACCTTGCCGGTGGTGGACAGGGCGACGATGCGGTCGCCGAGCTTGCCCGGGTCCGAGATGCCCTCGAGCACGGCGAGGTAGACGGCCAGGCCGGCAATGTGGGGGGAGGCCATGGAGGTGCCGTCGATGGTGTTGGTGGCGGTGTTGCTGGTGTACCAGGCCGAGGTGATGTCCTCGCCGGGGGCCAGGACCTTGACGATGCTGCCGTAGTTTGAGAAGTCGGCCTCGCGCCAGGCGCTGTTGATGGCGCCGACGACGAAGGAGCCCGCGGCGCGCGTCGGGCTGTTGTTGGCTGCCAGGGCGTTGCTGTTGCCCGACGCGACCGAGGTGAAGACGCCCGAGGCGAAGGCGTTGTTGACGGCCGTGTCGAAGGCCACCGACACGGGCCCGCCCAGCGACATGTTGATGGACGACACGGCCTGGCGCTTCTTGGACACGATGTCGTTGACGGCCCAGCTGTAGCCCGAGATGATGGTGGACGTGGCGGCCGTGCGGCCCGTGAAGACCTTGACGTCCACGATGGTGGCCGCCTTGGCCACGCCGTACGTCTTGCCCGCCGCCGTGCCGGCGACGTGGGTGCCGTGGCCGAGCGTGTCCGTGTGCGCGCCGCCCGCCGTGTTGGTGCCCTTGACGACGCGGCCGGCGAACTCGACGTGCGTCTCGCGCACGCCCGAGTCGACAATGTACACGTAGCCGCCCTGGCCCGCCGAGCTGTCGTACCGGTACGTGCTGCTGCCGCTGCTGCGCGACGAGATGGAGCCCAGGCCCCAGGTGGCGCCCGTCTGCGACGTGAACGAGCTCAGGGTGTAGATCTGGTCGGGCTCGACGTCGTAGACCTGTCGAGATGAAGGGGAATCAGAAAAATTGCGCTTCACGTCTAGGGGCAAAAAAAAAAAAAAAAAATAACCAGCTTACATCAGGGCTGTTCCGGATCTCGTCAATGGTGGCCGCGTCGAAGGTGCCGGCGTAGGCGTGGAAGTCCTTGATGTCGAACTTCTCGCCGACGCCGGCCAGCGGCTCGGCGTCGCGGCGGGCCAGCATGTTGCGCCTGTGCACGCCGCCGACCCAGCTCAGGTGGGAGTCGACATCGCGGGCGGCGATGCCGGGCTTGAGCGTGACGATGTACTTGTTGGTCGTGTCGATGTCCTCGACCACCTCCGGCGCCGTGTCGACGGGGGCCGCCGCGCCAAAGGGCACGAGGGCGGCCGCGAGCACGGCGAGGTTGCGGATGTTGAACATATTGTGGAGGGAGGTGGGGCAAAGAACAAGACGGCCAGACCAAGTAAATGGGGGAGGGAGCTTTCCCGGTTACTCTTGGGCGAGGAAAGTGATGGCAAGAGTAAGATGAGAAGTGCTCTGGAGATCTCGGAATCAATGCACGAGACCAAGGGGCGGATGGACCGGCCCTTCTTATAGCACAGGAACCATAGCATGGCACACATCACGACAGCGGCTCCCGAGAGCACATGCAATAACGGTCAGTCAGTCTAACTCCGGGTACGGACCAAGACGCCATCCGCGCGTCGGTCGGCGTGCAGCCTCCGGCACCCAGGGTTACACCATTCAGACATATGCCACACCCGCCCGCTCGGCTGCGAGCCACGGCGAGCCGCAAATACCAGCTTCCTCTTCGGGAAACGCCGAAGCCTGGACCCGCGGCCCTTGCCAAGACTGCTGCCCTCGCATTCCCCTAGCGATGCCAAGACCAAAAAGAAAAAGCCAGGAAACCGCCGCGACGACGTCAACAACAAATGGGCGAGGGTCCCGTGTTGTTTTGGGGCTGGCTGGCGCTCTCCTGCCAGTCTTGTCCAGTCTAACAGCCGGGCGGGCG
>PYSR01000162.1:22500-78513 GCA_003049425.1 Magnaporthiopsis incrustans | reverse complement strand
CATTGCAGGGCCCAACCCCAACTGAACGTGCACCCGTCGGTCCCTGTGATAAGCGCTATGCACCTTGTGCACTCGCTATAATTCAACAAAACCGAAAGCAATAATTAATTATTTTAATCGAAAAGTGGCCGGTAAACCCGTTAAATACGAGTTAACGCTAAATCCGACGGCCGTGGGCCTTTTAGCAATTTCCCTTGCAAGTATCGTTTTAATCGAAAGGATTTATTAAAAAATTAAATTGGCGGGTGGCAGGGTATTTAAACCACTTTTGCAAAAAAGGGCTTTTTAAAGCTTAAACCGCCGCGATTTTTAGCTAAAAGAGTTGGTTAAAGATCCGGATCCAGGCGAGGGTGATTTCGGCGTTTGAAAAGCCGGTAGGTGATCGCATAAAAGCCATTTTATCGGGCAGGTTAACCTTTTTATATTCCGCTAACGGCCATTGTTGTAAAATATAAAAAAGCGGCAAAGAGTTTCCGATAGCGTTGCCGGCGCTTATTAAAGTACAGGCCTTTTTATTAGCCGGATTAACGGTGCGGGATTTTTCGTGCTTTTTTTTAATAACGATCACTACCTGGATCCGGCCGTTTCTTATATTTATCCGGCAGCTTACCTCGTTTCCGTTCCAAACCGTAAAAGCCGTTATTTTTTGCTTGGCCGCTATTTCCAATGATTTTACGTACCATGTTTTAACCTTTTTAATTTAAGCTTTAAACTTTAACCTGCTCGTTTTTACGGGTCGCGTAGCCATTTGCCAAAGCTCGGGATGGTCCTTTTTTTAAGCGAAATATTAAAATTTGTTAATTTTTAATACCACGGGAGGGCGCCGGCGCGAACGGAGTAACGTCGCCGCGTTAATGATATTTTTTTTAGTGGCCGGCCGACCCGCCTTTTCGATTTTGACGATATACGCAACGAGGGCGGCATTTTCCGCCTCCGTAAGCGTGCGTGGCCGGCCGGTAGGTATTGAGAAAATGTTAGGTAAACCGGTCGCTTGCAGAGATTGTACGTGCCGCTAAATAAAGGAGTAGGGCTGTTTTATACGCGCGGTAAAATCGCGGATAAATTTAACTGGCCCTTTGTTGGATAAGGCGTATCCACGGCGCAGGTGGGCGCGTTTTTGGCCTGCCTTGAGCATTCGCACGTACTGGCGCGCGGCCCTGACCGCCGGCGACTCGCTGATATTTTTATTAGCCGGCATTTTCACGTTAAGGGCAGTAAGTGCATAAAAAGGTTCGATTGAACAAGTTGTGAATACGCGCTGCAGTTAATTTTGGTGGGGTAACAAGTGGCCCGTTGTTTTCTGTCAGGCCCGCACTTTTCCGGCCCCCTCTTTGAGGGGGTCCACAACGTACAACCCTTAGGTAAGTCTGGCACCCCCGCGACCACCTGCGCGACGGCATGCCACGCGTTTCCCAAAAAGCTCATCCTAGTCTCCTTAAGGAACGCGGCTGTAACCACGAGCATGAGAACGAGGTGCGCGGCGAAAACCCCGCAAAAGCTATAAAAGCCGTCCCACTTGCGTGGGATTACGACGTCCTGGGAGAAGAGCATGGTCGCGGTGGCGTTACGGTTAAAGTCGGCCTGGAGGTCGTAATAGGCCATTTGCATAACCGTCGTAAAAAGTGCCTGAAGCGCCAGCGCCGCGTTATTACCCGTATGCGCCATGACGCTTTGGAAAAGGTTCGTGTGGCCCCGGTGCGGTACGACTACCAACGGCGAAGAGTAGGTAGTGGCGGTATTTAAAGAAACGGTTTTGCTCTGGGAGGGTCGGACCAACGCGAACCAAATGCTAATATCCATTTGGACCTTAACGCTTGCCGCTGACCAGTTCGTTTGTGGGCGCAAGCGCAACAGGCCGCGGTCTTCAGGGGTACGGCGTTGCAGCGTAGCGCCGAGAAAATCGCGCGCCGCTTCGCTATCGTATTTGCCCGTTTTAACGTCCCACCGCAGCGACGGCTCTTGCCCGTCGCGAGTGCTGTCAGCGGTGATTTGGTAGCTTTTATCGACGGAATTGGTAAAGCACAGGGTGGCGTCGACGCCGACCTCTGAGCCGTCGAAGCGGAGGCTCTGCCACACCCCCGAAAAGTTCGACTCGGCGAGCCCAGTTTGGTTAAGGAACCACACGAGGTTGTTAAACGTGCTGCTATTCTGGGGCGTCATGCGTTGCTCCCAAAACCTTAAAGGTGCCGTTGAATTAAAAAGAAGGTATCCATTCGCAGTTGTATCTTTCATAAACCCCACTTCGTTGCCGACGGGACACATGAAGATCGGGATCGGGGCTATCAGGGGTGCGATGGAGGGCTTGACTGCGTCTACAACACAACAAGAGAAGGGTTGTGCGTCTGCAACGCGGCCGGAACGGGCGTAGCCAGGGGGGAAATAGCGCTGCACGCCCTCGTATTTATCGGTCCACGAAATATTTCCGTTAAGAACCAGGCCGTCCATGGTTTTATTGCCACCGGCTACCGTTAACTGCGGGCGAACGCAGATAACACGCGCGTCAAACGCCGACGTAACGCCGGCGTAACTGCGCATCGCTATACGCTGGCTGGAATTGTCCAATGGAAGAAAGGCGCGAACTGTAGTCCCTGTGTCGTAATAGTCCTCCCCTTGGACGGCCGAGCCCGGATCCTCGGCGAAACGGACGTAAGCAGGGGCTCGGCTCGCCCAATAGCCGCCCTTTTCCGTCCTGTAAAACGACCCGTCTCGAGTTCCTAAAGCAACACTGATGTTGGACGTGTTATAATCGCCAAGGACCTTAACCGGGCTAATATCGGCAACGAGGAGCGTCGAGCTGAACTGGGTCGTCCCCGAAACAATCAGGAGGAAAAAAAGTAAGGCCCCGAAAACCCTGTTCGCTAATCCACGCTGCCTCCATATGGCGAATGTTACCCCTCCGAAAGGCCCAGAGGTCTCGGTTCGCGTGAGAGAAAGCAGCGCGAGGTCTTTAAGCGAGCATCCGCCGCGTTCGAGGACGAGGGACGATAGCATTTGGGTCATAACCCCGACCTGCAAGGCCGCCACGAAACGGATCAACACCGTGGACACAGTGACGACCTGGAGGAGCCGTCCCGAGTGGAGCAGGCGCTTCCAAACGGTGGCCGAGAGAGAGGGCGAGGTCTCGACGATCGCGTCGTTGGCGCTTTTCCAGACGAAAGCTAAAAACCCGACGATGGCGAGGATAGCCAACGTGCCGCCACTGAGGATCAGCATCTTCAGGACTCCCAGGCTCCTCTTTAGCTCCGGCCGTGCCCGGCCGGGCACGGCCGCGGCGTCGTCGCGGGGCAGGAACGGGTCGTCGGCATGTCCTTTGCGTGCTGGTGGGCCAGGCGACGCGCCACGGCCACGCAAGGGAGACAGCAAGAGTGCCGAGTGAGTTTCACCGACGTTGCTGTCAGGACCTTCTGTCATTTTGGCGGAAGCTGGACGGGCGCAAAGTGTTGAGGGCGCTGCATGACGGGATGCGAAAACAACACGAGGGTCGGGGTAGACCGCATCAGCTCTTTTTCAACGGCGCAACAGTATGCTTCCCACACAGTTGGCCGGAGGCCACTTTCCTCGATGATGGCTTTCGATACGTTTCGGCCCTGCCATTCGATGCCTGCCCTGCCCGGCAAAGCAGGGGCGGGGCGCAGTGAGCCCGTCGGGTGAGAAAACCGGGCGCCTACTGGCATTCCCTTCTTAACGCGCCCGACGCATGCAGCGTTTGGAAGGCTAATACCGCGCCAAATCATTTAAACATTGCTTAGTTGAGGTTAGACTGCGTGACCAGCTGGAACGCCCCGCGCCTGTTGAAACAGCGTGGGGGCGAAGCGCATCCTTTCGGCCGTTCGGTCAAATACGATTATCAGGTAGCCGTCCTTCGTGACCACGATGGCGGATGGCGTTGGTGCCTGTGCCGCCTTGTTGATCCTTGATGGCCTCCCCGAAGCCGCCCCATCCCCCTGCCTTGCCGAGGCGTCGACATCGGCCATCGGGCGTTGTCCTTTTGGCTCGGTGTTCCGTCTGGTGCTGCGGGGAGTATGCATACGATGTAATTGCTTTCCTCTTGATTACTACTCGGCAGGTTCGATCGGAGGGTGTTGGCGGCTGTGAGGGAGGGGAGGACGGCTGCGCCGGAATGGAGGTGGCGGTTGCACGGCCCCATTGTGAAACCCATGACCAAAACCTGACTGCTGGGCACTGCTATTCTCTCTTGCCCTTTGAATGCTGTGAACCTGGTTCCTCCTGGTATAGGAACCCCGAGTCACGACACTTACCGGGATTTTAACGGATGGGACCGGGCACACGTACAAGCCCTTGGATTGCGGTTCGACAACGTGCGAATATTTGAAAAGCTACGTTAAGCCCGAATCTGTAAGCGATGTTGTCGTGGACCTCGCCGCCGCGGAACGAAAAAGGACCTACGATTTTAAGCGTTGGTACGAAGGGTTTAAGGCCGGAGACGAGGTTTGGCTGACCCTGAGAGCTGGATACGAGTTCCGAAGTGGCCCTACCGGCAATACGGCCCCGCGGCGTCGGGGCCCGTACGTGTTCGAGCGCGAGTTTTTAAATGGGTGGCCTATTCGTTCTTGTAAGCGCGGCCCGGTATTTTCGCGGCTTCGGTTGGCCAATAGCTATCCCTTTTGCATTAAAAGCTTAGGCGGGCTAGACTGTGGCGCTGCCTCTTTTTTTGCCCAAGTTGTATGATATTTATGGGATGCGTGCTGCTGTGCTACCCACTTCTAAACGACCAAAAAATCAAGCCCATTGAGCCGTGTAAAAAAGAATTCGCGGACGGGTGCTTCGTAGGTTCGAAGCCCGCCGCCTCGGTGGTTGTAGGCGTGCGAGCAGAGGTCTGGTTCCGGGCCTGCGAACGACGAGTGAATCGTAAAAGGCGGTGGCAAGTTTTGCTGTTGGTAGCGCGGTGTCGGGCTGAGCGCGGGGGAATGCGGCCGGGCGTCCCCTCGAACGAGAAGAGCCCGGACCGAGTGCTTTTGTAGCGGCTCCCCCGTAGCCACGTGGAGGCACCGAGGCGCGCTTGAAGTAGTAGCGGCGGCGCGTCGGTGTCGGTGCGCCGTGATCGGACCGCCTTGATGGGGGCTCCTGAGGGTTAGGGTGCGGATTCTATCTCTTCAAAGCGTCGCGTAAAAATTGATCACGAATACAAAGGTAAATAAAAAGGGTAAAAAGTAAAACAAAACAAAAAACATACAACACCGAGGATTCCCCAGTGGTCACCCACCTGAGTACTAGTTCGGCCCTCACTGGTTTGACTAGGGGAGAGCGGACGGGATCCCGTATATTCCAGTGGGTATGGTCGTATGTGTTTTTTCCCTGTTGTGGATCAGACTACCTATTTAATATTCGACTTTTTAAAATCTGGGAATTTTATTTGAACGTCATCCTTTCCCAACATGTTACGCATTTTTAATGACTTTTTTTTTAATTTTTTTTTTTACAACTTACCTACGCCCTATCACCTTACAGAATAGCCTGCCCCTGAGCCCTTACTCCAGCCCCCTGACACACCCTCCCGCCATCAAACCACCTAGCCCGCGGCAGCAACTGCGCAGCAACCCACCTCGCCGTCGTGGTGTGCAGGCTGCCCTCCCCAAACGGCGCATCCGTCCTGTCCCTTTTCAGCTCTTGTCCCTCGTCAAGACC
The DNA here is from genome assembly GCA_003049425.1 of Magnaporthiopsis incrustans. Lineage (NCBI taxonomy): Eukaryota > Fungi > Ascomycota > Sordariomycetes > Magnaporthales > Magnaporthaceae > Magnaporthiopsis > Magnaporthiopsis incrustans. The sequence continues at coordinate 72,867 of PYSR01000162.1, read as the reverse complement.
GAAACCCGCCGTCGCGTCCTCCAAACTCACAGACGACGCCCCGCGCGGGAAGCTGGATCGCCCCTCGCGCAGCGCCTGGAAGATGACGAGCTGGTCCTGCAAAAACTCGTCCACGACGCCGCCGCGCGCCATGTCGGCGTGCAGCGCCTGGCACACTCGCCGCGACAGCAGCTCGCTGGTGCTGAGCGTCCACTCGTCGCCGCTGCCGCCGCGCCCGATGGCGGGGGCGGCGTTGCGCCGCGGCGGCGAGAATAGCAGGTCCCGCCCCCACAGCAGCGGCCTGGCCTCGGCCGCCGGGCGCGCGACCAGGAGCACGTACATACGCGAGTGGTGCCCGCTGTCCTCCTGGGACCGGAACCGGAGCTCTGCGGCCGGGAAGAGAGCCGCGAGGTCTTTGGCTAGCGCGCGGGTCAGCTTGTCGCCCATGGCGGCGGGGCAGATCATGGTGATGTCGATGGTCCTGACGATGTTGTCTGACGCCGCTCCCGGGCTTGGCGGCAGTGGGCTGCTGCTTGTTGGGAGTGGTGGTGATGGCTGAGAAGAAGCGGTCGCGGTCGGGCGAGCGCTAGGTGGGAAGGATGCCGGCGGTGGTGGCGGTGACGATGCTTCTTCTTTTTGCAGCATCGTCGGCGTGGGCGACGATCCGCCGAGAGCAGTACCCGGCCTTAGCGGCCGGAACCGGAACCACACCTTGCCCTGGCTGGCGGGGCCCGTGTTCCAGCCGCGACTGATTAGGCGCCGCTCGATGGCGATTCCGAACCACACCTCCAGCGCTGGACACAGGACCTGATCTACGTAGTCGAAGTTCGGTGACCAGGACGTGTTGGTGCCGCCGGCGATCTCGAGTTCTAGGGGCTCTTGTTCTGCTCCCTGCGGCCCACTGCCGCTAGCGAACAGTAAAAAAGGAAAGACACATTGAAAGATGCACATGGCGCTTGCAGCCGCCGTCCCCGCCGCGATGCTGACCAGTCGGCGACTGCTGCTGCCGGAGGCAGCGGCAGAGGGGGCTAGAAGCGCCGCGACAGCGTCGGCACCCGGTCCGCGGTGAGGGCGGAACTCGAGCGTTGGGCTGCCGACCTCCAGCCCAATTACATCGGCTGCTGTGGCCTCTGCCAGGACCTGGATTGCGGCGACGTGCTGTGTCTTGAGGCCTGCAGTGAAAGTCGCCTTGTTAGTCGAGTGTCCTCCTCGCTGGATGTGTGTTATGGACGGGATAGATACCTACCTCCGCCTCTACGGCCCTTGCGATCCATCCGGTTTCCCCGCACATTGGTGATCCTCACAGGCTGCGAGATCACTGAGGCCAGCGAGATGGCGTTGCGGACCAGCTGGCCGCCGCCTTCGCCCGTAGCGCCGTCGAGCTCTACCAGCTTCTCGTTCATTTTGTGCTCGCCTGGCATTGTGGCTTGTCCGTCTCCTTGATGTATTCTTGTCCCTTTCGTCCCTCCAGGGTGTCGTCTCGCAGGCGTGTCCAAAGTCTCCGGCGGTTGGGATCAGATGCCACTCGCTTGTTCAGGAGGTCCCTTGCACCACGCTCTCAGCATAAAAACATCTGCGAATCTCTTCAAACAAAAAAGATAAAAGGTAGAAAGAAGAAATGGGAATACCTTGCGCGTAGTAGTGCCTGTAAATACAACTTTAATAGCAAATTTGAAGCTGTATGTTGTGCGAGTCGCTCCTTTCAATAGGTACAGTAACTGGTGCAAAGGTGCGCGTTTTATTTTGGGCTTCGCGGCAGCCCTGCGAGCGAGCTGAGGCGCCGCTGAATGAGTCACTCTGCATCATTCAGCCTCAGCTGGCGGAGGTGGTTAGCACTTACTCCTGCCCTGGGGGTTCCGCCTAGCGCGACGGCTGGCTTCAATTGAGCTGCAGCCCTCGGGGCTTGCAAGCGAGTGGCCTAATATGGTGGAGGGCGGCTTTTTAATGCAGCCCAGAAGAGAAAAAAAGGTCAAATAATGGATACCTAAATAATCCGACCCACAACTAAAAAAAACCACATACGACCATACCCACTGGAAAATACGGGATCCCGTCCGCTCTCCCCTAGTCAAACCAGTGAGGGCTGAACTAGTACTCAGGTGGGTGACCACTGGGGAATCCTCGGTGTTGTATGTTTTGCTTTTATGTTTATAGAGGCCGAAGTTGCCCCTTATCGTATCGGAGTCATCTCACGTTCCATGTTCCCCGCCAAGCTCCCCACATCTTCGCGGCGTCATCGCCAGTGTCCACCGGGCCTTTTCCGGACCCCCCTGTCGCCCGTCGCCCACGCACAGGGCAAGTGTCTAATTGAGGGTAATTTCACCTTTGGGGTTTCGTGCAATATGGGCTGGCACCCTGTCGAATGTCCCCCACTCGGAGTCATGGCCTGGATTTGCGGCGCGAAGCTACTGAGTTCTCTGGTGGCCGTGGCGAACAACCCGTCCTTTACCCCGTTTGTTTTTAAAAATACGAGCGTCTATAGAAATCACGCGCAAAACTACGGTACCTACGTGCCCGAAATTTTCTACAAGCGTTTAACGGGCACTCCGGGTGATGAGCCTCCGCTCGACGTGCCCCGCGTTCAATCCTCAGCGAAATTCCAGGGGGCGGGCCGACGCTAGGATCACGATCTCGGGTTCGATCCGAGCTCGGATTGAATGCCGAGTCGGCATCAACCATCAACATCTTGCGGGCCCTGGCCTTGAACCTCAAGGGGCATGGATGCTGGGACTTGCCCGGCATCTTGGCCTAGATGTTGCGTGCAAGACATGGAGATACATAAAGCCTGGCGCAGGCACCTCGCCCGCCATTTTTAGTTGGGCTGCACCTCAAACCCAGCCCAGTCTGCGTCCCGGTCATCATCTAGCAGCATGATACCTCTCTCTTGTGGGTGCTTGCTTGCAGCCCTGGCTGCCGCTGCTGCCACCACAGACCAGCTTGTTCCTGGTTTCGAGGCACCGTCCGCCGAGCATCGTCCAAAGTTCAGATACTGGTACGCCCTTTGGTTCTTCCTTGTCCCGCTAAAAACCCGCTAAAAAAAAAAAATAACAGGCTTCCCGACGCCGCCGTCGACCATGGTGTCCTGGCCAACGATGTGCGCGCTCTCAAGCATGTCGGCGCCGGTGGTTTGGAATTCGTTCCTTTCTACAACTACGGCTTCCCCGCCCTCAATCTAAACCAGTCGGATCGCTACGCCTTTGGCAAGCCCGCCTTTGTGGACGTGTTCCGAGCGGCCCTCGAGGCGGCCAAGGAAAATGGCCTGTCGATGGACTTTGCCCTCGGTGCCAGCCAGGGCCAGGGCGTCCCCGTCGAGCCGCTCACTCCTGGTCTGGCCATGCAGCTGGTTTACGGCAAGATGACCGTCAAGGGCGGTGAGCGGGTCCAAGGGGAGCTGCCCGCGCCAGACCTCGGCTGGAGAGAGGAGCTCGGCTTTATACAGCCCCAGGAGCATTTTGGTCCCAGCCGGCTCGTTGGTGTTTCGGCCGCTGCCGTTAGCTCCAGTAAGCCACCCATGCAGCAGAGCCCCCACACGCTTTGGCGCCGCATCGCCGGGGTCCCTGCCGCTCCGAAGCCGACATTCTCGACGGCTCGAGCTGATACTGGGGTCCTTACCTGACCAACACAGAAAACCAATCCGACGACGGCGATGTCCATGTAGTCCTGCACCCCAAATCCTTGGTGGACCTCTCGAAAAACGTCACGGGTGGAAAGCTCACTTGGCTGGCTCCAGCAGACCACCAAGAGTACGTAGTATTCGCCATCTATGAGCGGTACACCAACCAGAGGTCCGCCGTGGGGCTTCCTTCAGACGTCATCGCGAACGGCTCCTGGGTCACAGACCACTTTAGCGCCGCAGGAGCAAAGCTCGTGTCGGAATTTTGGGAGCAGAACATCCTGACACCCGAGGTTCGCGAGCTGCTAAAGCTCGTCGGTCAGCACTGTAAGTCGTAAACACCCACAAGGCGATTCCATCCCCCTCGCTCGGGAATGGCGGTGTTGCTAACATGACAGCTCAATAGCATGGGAGGACAGCATGGAGATCCAGGCTGCGCTCTTTTGGTCTCCAGACTTCGTCCACCGCTTCAAGACGGCCCGAGGCTACGATCCCGTCAAGTACCTGCCTCTCATGTTTGACAAGTCGACTTCGTTCCAACTTCACCGGGCCCCCTACAACACCACATTCTACCTGGACCGCTCCGAGGGGAATTCCGCACAGGCCAAATACCTTCAGGACTACCGACTTACCCTTAACGAGGGCTATATGGAGTACTTGAAGGCGTTGGGCGAGTGGGCTGCAACCATCGGGCTTTCCCATTCCTGCCAGGTTGGATACGGTGTACCCCTGGACATGGCAAGCGCCCCGCTGCAGCGTCACACACACGCTTAAAGGCCAGCTTGACTGACATTTATATTATACCAGCTTGCCGCCGTTCCCTCGGTCGCCGGTCCTGAGCTCGAGTCTTTGGCCTTCACGACGGTCGACCAGATGCTCCAGTTCGTTGGTCCGGCGCACCTGGGGCGACGAACCGTCGTCTCTACAGAGGTTGGCGCGGCCCAGTCAGGCGGATACAGCCAGGCGGTCCCGTCACTGCTCAGGCTTTTCCACGACGCGTTCGCGAGCGGTGTCAACGCCATGATCATCCACGGCATGCCGTACGGTGGCGAGCAGCCCGGCGCCACCTGGCCCGGCTTTACGCCGTTCCAGTTCGTCTACAGCGAGCTGTGGGGCCCCAGGCAGCCTGCCTGGGAGCACATGGGTGATGTGATGAACTATACGGCCAGAAACCAGCTCATCCTTCGCTCGGGTGTCACCAAGAGAGACTTGGTCTTTTACCTGTACAGGGATCCGTATAGCCTCGCCGATGCCCGCAACGCTACGGATTTGCGTGCAAAGGGTTCGTACACTACTTTTAGCACCCCCTTTTTTCCTTTTTCTTTTTTTCCTCTTTCTTTTTTTCCTCTTTCCCCTCTTTTTCCTTTTTTTTTTCATTTTCTCCCTTTCTCCTTTCTTTTCCTCTTTCCTTTTTTGTTTTTTTTTGTCAAGCCCCTGCCCTGGTTGCTTTTTTTGCTAAAACAGCTACCTGTATAAACTCATAGGCTTCACATACGAGTACCTCTCGCCAGCCAACTTTGCCAGCGACAACGTTACGGTTCAGGACGGGCTACTGGACTTTGCCGGCTCAGGCTACCGGGCCCTTGTTTTGGACCAGCAAAAGTTCATCACTCCGGACGCGGCGGCGAAGCTGGTCGAGCTGGCCAAAGCGGGACTGCCTATTGTGGTCGTTGGAGCACTTCCGAACATGACGATTGGCTCTATCGGACAGGACGTTGTGTCTCGCGCTATGTCAGACCTTGCGTCGGCAGGATACCCCAACCTCAAGTTCATCGCCTCGTCCGATTCGCTGCTGGAAGCGCTTGATGTGCTCTCTGTCAAACCTCGGGTCCAGGTCACGGCCCTTGCAGGCTCCACGAATGACTTGCACATGCTGTGGAGATCTGATGGGCCCATCAGCTACCTGTTCCTCTACAATCGGGGACCATCGGCGGCCACCTTCAACGTCAGCGTGGAGGCGAGCGACGACGACGTGGCGCCTCACCGGCTCGACGCCTGGACGGGGATTCAGGAGGCCGTTGCCATTTACAGCCGGTCCGCCGGCAGGCTACACTTGCCGGTGTCTTTACAGCAGAGCCAGACCACCATCCTCATGTTTGGTGGCGCTGCGGGGGCACCTCGAGACCACATCCTCTCGCATTCCCAGAACGTCGTCGGGGCTCGCTACGGCTCCGACAACAAAATCTCGGTCGTGATGGACGATGCCGCCGCGGGGTCCGTGACGCTGTCCAACGGCTCTTGGAAGCCAATCCCCGCCCTCGCCCAAGCCACCAACAACGCGACGACTGCTCTCCCTGCGATCGAGGTTGGGCCGTGGAACCTGACGCTGCAGTCGTGGGTGCCAGGCCCCGACCTTTCAAAGTCCGAGTCGGCCAAGCAGACACTCCATCTCGGGCTCCAGCACGTTTTGGTCCCCTGGTCCGAGATGCTTGCGACGCAAAACGTCTCGGGTGTCGGCATATACACGGCCACTTTTGAGCGGCCCGGTGGCGGCGGCCCGAGCCAGCAGCAGCTCCCGGGGAGCAGCGGGGCGGACGACGCAATCACCGTCATCGAGTTCGGCCAGGTGCTCAACACCTTGAGGGTCTGGATCAACGGCAGGCAGCTGCCGGCGGTGGATGTCTTTGGCGGCGCCGCCCCGGTCGACATTTCGCAGTACCTCGTCGCCCCTGGCGGGGGGCCCAACTCGATCCGGGTCGAGGTGGCGTCCACGCTGTTCAACGCGGTCAAGGCGAGGGTCGATTTCGTGAAGACAAACGGCGTCGGGCCCAACGTGCCTCAGTTCTACACGGCTGCAGCCTGGCAGCCGCACGGCTTGGTCGGCCCGGTGCGGGTGAGGACGCTCCGCAAGGTAACGTTGTGAGAAGGAGAAAGGACGCCAATGACAGACAGCAAGTATCTAGTGTTTACCAGACGCGGTACTCTGCCGTTGCCGCGCAATTGAATGTACTTGCGCGGACTAAGCACACTCAACTGCATGAGGCCGCCAAGCCACTTGCAAATGCAACCTGCCGATGTGTTTAATTGCCGCAAATACGAAAGAAAAGATAAAAAAGAAAAAAAAAAGAAAAGAAAAAATGAGCCCGAGGGCTCAGCGCACGCCTTCATGACCTCCCCCCGGTACACGAGCGGGACCACATTTTATCTCGCGGGAAGGTGTACGCATGCCTATTACTGCAGTTCAGGGAAGGACGGTTTTAGTGTTGGGGAAAGGCTGCTGCTCCTACGTACGCTTTTTCCACGGCCTGATACAAGGATAAGCCGAGTAATAGGGGGGAAAACAGCTGCCTTTAAGCAATATCGTATATATCCGCCGCGCCTTTTAATTAGAACCATTGTTATCTAAAAAAGGGGCAATGGCGTTAGCTGGTATCCAAGCAGAATCGTGAATAAAATAAAAACTACCACATTTTCACCGCCGTACTGTGCCCGCCCCTTATGCCCTTTATCGTCCGCCGCCCGCTCCCCTTCCGCCCGTCCGTTGTGCGCTGCGGATGAGTCTGTTAGCGACAAAGGAGCGTGCCGCTGGCATTGACAACGCAAGGTAAAAGCTCGATGGTCTCCCTCTCAACCGGTCTCCAACGAGTGCCGGCGAGAGGACTGTCTAGGCGACAGAGTGGAGCCACGGTGGGGCGGTGTGCCAACCGTGGCTGGGGCGGATCAGCTGCGGCCGTAATGGCACCTTTTCAGGTTGCTATTATGAAAAAGGTCCTTGTCGGCAATCGTTTGATCGAGGCGGGTTTGGTTGTCCGAACGCGGGCGTTTTATCGAGTTTTTATGAGAGCATTTGGGTGGGGGGCAGGTAGGGTCGTAAGCAAAGTGATGGTATTCGGAAGAGATGCCAGGCCAAAGGCCGGCCCTGCGAGGAATCTGCTATCTTTTGCCGTATTCTTTTTTTTTTCTTTTTTTTTTTTCTAGGCTGTTTGTGTATTGACATTTTTAAGGTGCAGGAAAACATAAAACCATAAAAACATGTAGTTTGGGACAGGCCTCAAATTAACCAATAGCTCCCAAGCGAGATTTTCTACGACGACGCTCCTCCGCCCGCAGCCTCCTTCTCCCGAGCCAGAAGCCGCACGGCCATCTCCCTCAGCTTGAACTTTTGGATCTTGCCACTCGCCGTCTTGGGGTACTCGTCAACCCAAAAGACGTGGGTCGGCACCAGGTGGCCCGAGAGCCGCTGCCTGACCCAGTTCTTGAGGTCGTCGGCGTTGGCCTGCTGCTCCTCGATGCCTCGTCCTGCCGCCTCGACGCCGCCGCCCTTGTGCGGAATCACAAAGGCGCCAACGCACTCTCCGTACCGCTCGTCAGGCACGCCCACGACGCTGGCCTCGGCCACCAGCGGGTGCAGGAAGAGGCAGTTCTCGATCTCGAGCGGGTGGATGTTCTCGCCGCCGCGGATGATGAGGTCCTTGATGCGGCCCGTGATGGCCACGTAGCCGTCGTCGTCCATGGATGCCTCGTCTCCCGAGTACATCCACACCCTTCCTCCACCGGCGGCGGCGTCGGCGTCGTCTTCACCGGAAGGCTCCCACACCCGGTCCCGGCTGCTGTCACGGCCCCAGTACCCCTTCATGACTAGATATCCGCTCGCGGCGAGCTCGCCCCGCTCCCCGCGCCGAAGGATGCGTGATCGGTCGGAAGGGTCGACGACCTTGACGGCCGTGTGCGGCATGGCGCGGCCGACGGTGCCGACGCGCTTGGGCAGCGGGTCCGCCGGGGAAGTCATCAGGCTGACGGGGCTCGTCTCGGTCTGGCCGTAGCAGATGACGAGGTCGGGTAGCCCCAGGGATGCGAAGAGGCGCGCCATCAGCGCCTCGGGCACGGAGCTGCCGGCCGCTATGCCGGTGCGCAGGTGTGTGGGCAGGGCGGCGGCTTCGGCCGGCGAGATGATTTTCTTGCCGTCTCGCTCCAGCTCCTCGAGCACGGCGACAAACATGGTCGCGACGCCGTACAGGGCCGTGGCGCGGTGGTCGACGACGGCGCGGAGCGAGGCGACCGGGTCGAAGGCGGGCGATGGTAGGATAAGGGCCGCGCCCGTGACGGCTGTGGCCATGAAGCCGAGCACGCAGCCGAAGCAGTGGAAAAGGGGAGGAGGGCAGACGACGAGGTCCGAGGGTGTTAGGCGCATCCTGTGCGCGATCAGGGAGCCGTTGTTGAGGATTCCCGTGTGTGTGAGCATGGCGGCTTTGGGATGCGACGTGGTGCCCGAGGTGAACTGGATGTTGATGGTGTCGGAGGCGTCCAGGGGCGAGTCTGGCACAACAACGGACGATGACGACGAGGGTGGCGGGCCGTCTGCTACCAGGGACGAAAAGGGGATCAGGGCGCGGTGCGAGGGTGAGGGTAAACGCGGGCTGCCCGGGTGGTCGGCCGAGTTGTCGACGACGACGACGGCGCGCAGCGAGGGCGCGCGCGGCGGTGACAACGGAGACGCCAGGTCCGGCACGAGGGCCTCCAGCAGGGGCAGGTTGGAGCGGCCGCGGCACGGCTTGTAGGCCAGGTCGGTGACGGCGCCGACGACGAGGACGCGGGCCTCGAGGTGCGACAGCGCCGACGCCACCTGGTCGGCCCCGAAGCCTGGGTTAAGCGGCACCAGCACCGCGCCCAGCTTGAACACGGCGTACGTCAGCGCCGCGTGCTCCGGGCAGTTGCCCAGGCTGACAGCGACCCGGTCGCCTTTGCGCACGCCCAGGCCGCGGAGCGAATGCGCGAGCGTGTTGGAGACGACGTCGAGCTCGTGGTACGTGAGCACCGTCTCCCGCGCCGCTGGGAAGGCGGGTGCTGCCGCGGTGGGGGATCGGCAGATGACTGCCGGGCGATCGCCATACCTTGATACCACCGAGCCGAAGTGCTCGGGTATGGTGTGGGTGAGTAGAGGGGGCTGGCCAGGGTCGTTAGAGATTGCCAGGGCCTGTCTAATGACGGTTCTCGCGTGCCTGGGTACGTACCTCTTGTGGCCCATGAGATATGCTTAACCGGCTTATGAGCCGGCTATGCCGCCTCCACGGGATTCGTAGAGACGGCAGCTGGCGGCCCAGAGCTCTTACTGCTGGCACCGCCATTGGAAAAACCAGCTAAAAACAGAGTCAACATAGACAGCCGAAGAACAGCCCAAAAAAAGCAGATAACCCAGAATAAAACGCCAGAAAAAGACACGAGAATAAAAATGCTGCGGGGTAGCGGAGATCCGTAAAAAAAAAAAAAAAANAAAAAAAAAAAAAAAAAAAAAAAAAAAAAAAAAAAAAAAAAACAGTAAATTTAACGGTCAGCTGGCGTTGTACCGAGTGATGGTTGAGCATATGCTGGGCGTTCGTATTTCAGCCCTATCTATCAAAGAATGAGAAGGGGGGATCGTGGAACGGTATGTACAAGCGCAAGGCACTGGCCAGCAGAAGACAAGGAACGCGCATGCAGGAAACGCTAGTCACGCCGTGGGACTGGACCTCCCTCGGTTCTGTGTCCTCGAGGTTGGCCCCATCGGCCAAACCAAGTCGGCTCCGGTCTGCCACTGCCGACAACTCCGCCGTACCGTAGTGCTGGTGGGGGCTGTTTCGCGGCTTGCCCAGGTGGGAAACGCGGGGTCGGACGGTTTCAATTGGCTACCTAAAAGAATGGATTGGTTCAGCCAGCAGCATGGGGTGGCCCAGAAAAAAAAGGGACGGATGGACCCAGTCACCCAGGACAACTTAGACGCTTGGTACCTCGGTACTCACACGAAAACTTTGGTCGTCAGCCCCGGCTCAGGCTCGCGCAGGGTCGGGAAAAACCGACTTTTAAAAGTCAAGTCAGTCAAAGTCACCATGGTAACTGACTTTAAAATTTAGCGACCGACTTTAACGACTTTTAACGACTTCAAAAGTCATTTTTCGAACCGCTTACCCCGTACTTTGTACGGGGTAGTTGCGTTTAAAAAATGGTATGTGGCGTAGCTGATCGCTCTCGTGGGCGATACCCATTGGTCGCCACACGGTCATTTTCGGATCTCCGTTGCGGCTGCAAGACCTTTAACGCTTCACCAGCGGGGTTAAACTAACAGAAATGGCAGAGATGTCCAGGTTTTGCTTCAACTTCGCGGCGCGACTATAACGTAGGAAGGAATCAACCCCTAGCCATGGACCACATCAAGCGACCGGGAAATCCACCGCGTCCTCACATCCAAGTTCCGTACGTCTGTGGGCACCTCACGCCGTGCACGGCCGCCGGCTTCATCCAGTGGCTTAGGGAAGCGCCTGCCTGGTTTGCCGCCAACCGGGCCGATCCCGTCGATGTCTTCATCGCGAAGCTCCAGAACCAACTATATTTTGGCCTGCTCTCTGGCTTCCTCTGCCGCGACGTCCGCCATGAAGACTTTGTCCGCGGGGATGACGCGGCACACGCAACGCTCGACTCTTTAAAGGTGGAACGCGCGCTGCACGCATGGCTTGATCCTTCAGACGCCAGAGCCCCCGGCAGCATACCGTACTTCCACGACTCCGGCGTGCAGACGGCGCACGAGCGGTGCAGAAGATTGTGGGAGATCAAGGATCGATACGGTCCCGACCCGCCCTCCGTTGGGCGGTACTATGCCTTTGTGCGCTGGGAATACATCGAGGTCCGAAACGCCAAGTGCGGTGACATGCTGCGGAGGACGTGGGACGTCGTTAACACGCACGTCATGGCCTACCTCGTCGCTTTGGAGGTTAACGAGGGACTGGATTTCTGGAAGAACCCAGCCTACACCGTACTGTTTGCAATCGACGTGCTAATGGACCAGCTCGAGGGCTGTCTTCCCCGGACAGCTTCGTTCGCGCCTTCGGGAACCGGGATCTCCGCCGCTTCGCCTTAGTTGCCGGCTTCGAGCCCTTTCGTCGGTCGCTCCTTAGGAACGGACGCTGCCCCAGCCTCGGCTGGCGTCTGCAGCTATCCGCAACGGACTACTATCGTCTACTCTTCCTGCCGGCAGCACAACCCCAAGGCGACCAACGCCATGCATCCTGCACCTACCGCCGATGCGAACACTTCGACAGGGTCGAGACGAAACACAGGGACGGCTGCGCGGGGTCACCGGGGTGCCACTTTGTCGGGTCCGATCTCGAAGACGTCATAAAGTACATTACCAATGACAGCATCGCGCTCATCAAATTCGAGGAGGATGACCGCGGCCAAGTGCGCATCAAGACGGTCAAGGGTGACCTGGCGTCCGACAACTTCACCGCCATATCCCACGTCTGGGCTGGCGGCATGGGCAACCAGGATAGGAACGCCTTGCCGCAATGCCAGTTGCAATACATTCTCGAGTCGGTCACCGACATGCCGCCTGCACCCGTCTTTTCCGCTGCCGAGGTCGTAGACGAGGCCATCAACGCGGTCGCCCAGGCAATCCGCTATGGCGCGGAGTCGACGGTGCCGGCCCTGCTGGGGGCGGTGAGCGTGAAAAAGCGCCGGCGTGAGGCGCTGGTGTGGATCGACTCACTCTGCATCCCCACGGACACGAGCGCCGCAGACCAGGATAGGATCAGCGCTGCCAAGGCCACGGCGATTAACAGCATGGCCGGATTGTACGCCGGTGCGGAGAAGGTCCTAGTTCTCGACCCGGAACTCCAACAACTCTCATCCACCGCGCTGGGCGAAGACGACGACGTTCTAGCGCTGCACATCCGGATCAGCCCCTGGATGGCTCGGAGCTGGCCTCTCCAGGAAGACGCTCTGGGCCAACATATCTACTTTCAGCTTATGGACCGATCCATACTGCTGAGAGAACCGCTCGGCCACCAAATCGGCCTGCCATCTCTGAGGTTGGCCAAGTATTATAGCGAGCGGGGACGTGTAATGCCCAACGTCTCTTTATTTTCCCAAGCCTGGAACAGCCTGGTGAACCGGTCGACCACCAAATTCGAAGATCTACCGGCAATCCTCGCTGTCATGATGGAGAACAGCGCCGAGGAGGTCTTGGGGCTCGCTGAAGGGGACCGGATGAAAGCCTTGCTCCGGAGGGAGGGGGATCTTCCACTGGCATCGCTGTACCAGCCCAATACCTCGACGGATGGCCAGTGGGAACCCGAGATCCCCGGCGCAGACCAGGGACAGACCTTCATCCACTCGCACTACGGCACTCTGGAACCCACCCCAGAGGGACAAGAGGGGTATCTGTTGCAGAACTGGAATGACACCTCTTTTGTCGTGGTTCATGGCGTCCCGGAAGGCAGCAAGTTTGCCCTACGGGTAGCCAGCCGGGGGGACGAGAAAACCTACGGCATCAGTCAAGGCACAAGCGTGCCGGGAAAGGTTGGTGGCCCATGCTCCAAGACGGTCTTCCTGCTGAGCAAGCTATGCGGAGTCGAACCGTGTACGTTTCACGGCGCTCGGTTCTCGGCTGCAACGGCGACTTCGGGCGAGCTCAGACTCCGATTCGAAACCGAAGTTCTGTGGGAGGATGTAGGCGGCACGGGGGTGGTGGGCGGCTTCGGGATGACATACACGAACTGCTCGCTGCTGGAAGATCTGGAGGTATCCGGAGAGGTGCCTAAGGTGTTCATCGGTACGTAAGCGTTCAGCATCGAGTGTGCAAAAATGCAAATACTGACCAGGAATGGTCCCTGAGACAGACCTCAACGACAAATCTTGGCCGCCAATTACATGGAAGCGCAACGTCGCTCTTCCAATCCGTGACATCGTCGACAATGGCATGGTGCGCGGCGCAGCCGCCGCCTCCATCTCGGTCCTGCTTCAGCTACTCGTCAGCGTGCTTAATCCATCCTTGAGGGCGTTCGTGAAGGGGGTTGCTGGCTCAGACGCGACCTCGCACAGCGTTTTCTGGGACCTCGACCACTTCATCATTTTGTTTGTCGCCCTTCTCCGGTTTTTGGTCTTTGTTCACGAGCTGGCAGGCTTCTCGCACGGCATAACGCGCGGCGTGCGGACGCTTTGGGCCGAGAGTTTCCGCGACGCGGAATCCGTGACAGGAGAGCTGTCCTCGTTTGAGGAGAGCATATCCGCGCAGGCAATACCCTCCTACGTCCCTAGCGCCCCCATCGGGGCGGCGCTGCTCCCGTGCCGGGCAAGATTCAGGGAGGATTGGATGATTTATTTGGGCTTGCTGCAGGTGATTGAACGGCCGGCCTGCCATGCATGGCGAGGCGTCCTCCGTCGCCTCAACCTATTCACGCGGGAGGATGTGGACAGTTGGTGGGCGTCCGACAAGACCAAGCGCCGTGTCGTGGAGGTTGTCAGCTTGATCCTATTCCGGGTCATCCCCGTCATCTGTGCAGGACTGTGGGTTCTTGCCTACAAGGATTTTTGGATGGCGGCGCCCTACATAGTCGTGTTCTGCCCCTACAACATCTGGTGCCTTTTCGACCTCGGTGCGAGTTACCGGGAGAAGCTCCTCAACACCTACGACGACTGTATCAGCCTGCTTCTGCCAGTCGTTTGCTGTTTTTGTTTCACTACTGGCGGTTGGTTCATTATTTATGGCGCCTCCTCCGACGTACGATACTTTTTGTGGGCGGGAATTGCCCTTATCTGCTCTTCTTCTGCAGGGATGGGTTATGTGGCCGGCGAGGCGGGATTTTTAGGATGATTAACTTTGACGGGTCTTGTGAAGGTGCTTGATCAAACTCTAATGGTATCGGGCTCCAATCACTCACAATATTCGGTTAACCTTGTGCACCTGCTGGGCAGCAGGCTGCAAATTCTTGTTACTGCAAAGGAGCGAGTGCAATGTCTACGCAGTCAGTAGATCAGCTCGTCAGCTCGAAGGTTCCGCGGTACGGCTAGATATGAAAATTCATGGGACACACCGCACGCCCCTGTTCCTCCGACTTTACCTGGCACTGAGCCGCCGGTGTGGGCTTTGGTAATACAAAATTCTATGCTGGCCGGTTTGCCGGGCTGGAAACAGCTTTTGATGAGGTGTATTAACATGCATTGGATAAGGACCCTCGTGGCTACCATCAACCTTGAGCATCACCACCAGCCAAACTCTGTGGTCAACCGGGGCCTGAAGCTTTTAGCAGGCCGTCAGATGCCCGTAGCTTGGAACTTCCGGTACCATATTATATTCCTCCCGTCACTCCTCTCCTCCCTACAGTTTCCTTCCTGAGTGCGTTCATAGAGCAGGCCACATATCTCCCAGTTTGTCGACTCCCCCCTGAATCTCTTTAACGCCGAGGCAGTTGCACGTGAAAGCTTAAATCTATTAATGGCTGTGGCACGGAGGAGATGGGGTGCATAAAGACTCGGCAGAGTTATAGCGTGGCTCCGTGTCTGCTTCCGGAAGCATGGGTATGTGTTCAGCCAAGGGTAGAGAAAGGAAGACGATGCCGAGTGGCGGCCTACACGCCCATGAAGAGCCTCTCGGCCGCGAATACGTGGGTCGTCGCCGTCGTGGGCGGGATCCCGCCGCTCACGGGCTGGGCCGCGGCCGCGGGCGAGTCGGCGGTCGGGGACGGTTCCTGGCGCGAGCTGCTGTTTGCGTCGGACGGCTCCGGCGCCGGCGGCTGGCTCGCTGCCCTCCTCTTCGCCTGGCAGTTCCCCGCTTCATGGCCCTGTCCTGGGGCGTCCGGCACGAGTACCGGGCCGCGGGTCTGCGCATGCTCGCGTGGACAAACCCGGCCCGCAACGCCCGCGTCGCGCTCCGGTACGGCGCCCCGGCCTTTTTGCCCACTTGCGTCGGCCTCTGCGCCGCGGGCGTGACCGAGTAGTCTCGAGGTACATAGCCTGTCCGCAGTCCTTCTCGCTCCGCAGACCACACGTGATAGGGGCGGCGGCGAAACAGTCCAGACGGCAAGTCGAACGAACAAATTTGCTAACAATCTCCTTTTGCCTTCCGTTACATTCATAGCGGCGTGGTCTTAATACGGTTGGGACAATATCGTGACCTTGTCTTGGTACAACCAGGAGCCTCAGCCGCAGCCGGAGAGGCGCAGGCGGCTAGTTGTTAGGCCAGTGAGAATCGCTCCAAGGTCCACACTGGCAGGTGGAATTTCAGCGCTCAGCGTCCTATTTCCACCTGGCTGTGGCACGGGAAAGACGCTTTCAGGCCCACTTGCGTCCAGCCATACGAAATGTCAGAATCCCGAGGTACCAAGCTGGAATGATGGAAATAAACGCGTTAAAAAGCTCTCGGACATCCTCGATGACGACGAGAACCGGCATCACCGCACTGCTGCCACCCAGGTCTTTGCCTTCACCATTAGTGCCCCCTGCGCAGCGCCACCTCCGCTGCCCCGGCACGACGTGGTCGCCAACGTCAACATTTGGAGCGTGGAATACGTGTGTTGCGACCCGCAGACGCCCCACAGTGGCTCCTGCGGCACAAAAGCAGTGCTGCCGACAACCAATTATTTGTTGCACGGCGCGCTTCGCTGCGCGCCCAGTTGATAAAAAGGGCGGGGGAAGGTGCTAAGGGTGCAGCCGCGGGCTTCTCGGGTCGGGCCTGCTGAGCCTGTTAGGCCTGCTGTGGTATACTCTCATTAATATCATCGAGCACGATAGGGTAAGCTGAAAACAGAGAGCGATGCAGTGCTCGAGACGGTGGCGCAGCCGAACTGCTTATCCTGCGATTCCAAAGAACGACGCACCATAGCTGAGGCGGCTCCCCGCAAAACCGGGTCCTGTTCAGCGATGGACTTTAGGGTACGGTCCAACCCATCGGCGAGGTCGATTGGGATGTCATTGACGCGGAAAGCCATGCTTTTAGGTTTTGGCACAGTGGAGGTGGCGGCCTGATCTAATAAGGGTCCCGTCCGGCGATAACCCTCGAGTTACAGTTCAGGACATGGGCGTCGATTGGAATGTCATCAACGCGAGACGCCCATCCCTCGGTCGGCTGCCTGGGCCTGAGCTCGGGTTGTAGTGGGGTGAAATGTTTTCGGGTGAGAATATTCAGGTACTTATCTACCAACCTGCCCGTTGTTTTAGTCATCTTGTCGCGCGTCCTCCTGGACCCCCGCAGCTCGGCCGCTGGTCTCGCTCTTGCCTTTGCCTTTGCCCTTGCCCTTGCTGGCCGTGGCATCGGCCGGGGCGGGACGGGTTCCATCGACCGCCGTGGGCAGGCTACTTAGGTAGGTACCCGCCCAAGACGCCCCCGGCAGGCGACGCCAAACACCTTGCCGTCGTAGATGCCCTGCCCGGGCTTGGTGGCGCCCTCCATGCCCTCTAGGGCGATGACGGCGCACTCGCCGCGCTGCTCGGCCGCCCGCCCGTACTCGCTCAGCACCGCGTGCTGGCCGTCGCTGGTGGCCAGCACCGCCGAGCCCTGCAGCGCCACGCCGTCGACCGTGGCCCGGGCCGGGTACGACTGGCGGACCGGCCGCGTCGGCGTGCCCATGCGTATGAACACGGCGCAGAGCTGGTCTGGGTCCGCGAGGCGGCCCGAGAAGAAGTGCCATGTGGGCCGCCGCTTGGGCGACGGCGGCGACGGCGTGGCCGCCTGCTGCTCCATGGCGGCGGCGGTGGTGGTGGTGTTGGCGGCGGGGGAGAAAGGGGCGACGGCAGGACGGGAGGGTTGAGAAGAGACGACGGCCGGCCGGGCACGAGAGGAAGAAACGGCGGCGGGGCGTGTCTGGGAGGAGGCGTCGGCAGGCCGGGCCGCAGAGGAAGGCGCAGCGATAGGCCGGGAGGGGGAGGAACAGACGGCGATCGGTCGTGCAGAGGCGGAAGAGACAACGGCTGGCCGCGTCGGATAGGAAGAGACGACCATGGGGTGGGTGGAAGAAGAAGAAGTAGCAGTAACGGCAAGTCGGGCCGGAGAAGAAGAGAGGACGGCAGGCCGGGCGGGGTGCTGTGCGGCCGGGCGAGGCGCAGGCCGGCGGTGGTCCGGGGTGTCCTGCCGGTGTGGTCCGGGAGTCGTCGGAGCCAGCGGCTGGCCAGGAAGAGCTGGCCGGTCGGAAATCACCGGCCGGCCGGGCCCCATCTGCCACCCCAGAGACGCCAGAAGCAGTGGCGGGCAAAGGAACATCGGGGTCGTCGACGGCTCAGGGATGTAACCGTCCATGTTGTGGACAGCGACTGTGGCCGTCGATTGTTTTTGGCGCATGGTAAAGTGCTGTTGCTGGCTTGCTGGCTTTGAGGATTGGAGGTGAGCACGAAATCAGATAATAGGTACCCAGGACTGAGATGACGGGAGAGGGAGACGGCGACAACAGCTACGACCACAGGGGACCAGGAAGATGTTGTTTACCGCTGGTCTTCCTCCATTGGGCTGATGGATTGCTCCTTTCTCCGTTGCATCGTGAGTTTTTCTTTCCAATACGTAGGCGCCATCTAGAGGCTATTCGCGACTGCCCTTTTCTCCGATGCAAAAGTTTACTGGTGAAGCCTGCCGGACCTGACTTTTTCCCCTGCACCTCGTTTCGGTATATTTTTCTCGATGCATTCTGTCAGTTTGCCAGTGCCGTCTGTCAACCCGCAAGCCGCCCTTTCAGCACAGTCATCAGGGCTGGAATTCCTGGCAACACGTTTGGCCCCATTACCAGCAGTGGCAGCCCTGACTGGTGTCCATATTCGGCGTCTGCACGACGTCATCTGATGGCCTGATAGCGAGGAATCCTCCCTTCGGCACGACGGCATCATTCCGTCGCCGCTTGGTCGGTGGCAGGTGGATTTCATGTTCACCAGCCAGCATCCATCCATTTACACATTTCCAGCAGCTCGGGATCTGCCAGCGGAACCATCTCGGACGAACACCACTGTGTCCCGACTCCCCCCCTTCGTGAAGCAAGTGGATGGCCCTATATGCATTGGTGCAGCGGCATCAGACAAAGCCCAGTGGCCTGCAGGAGCGTCCTCCAAACCCGTCCTCCAGTCCAATGAGTGGGTAGATCCAGCATGGTTAGCCACAAGCAGGGAGGGCGTGGATGCATACATTGGGTAGGTGTATGTGTCCCGTGCGATGACGACCTGCAGTGAGACCGAAATTTGGGACGGAGAGTTCGACAACCAAGACGTCTAATTTGACGAGTGCCGGACGGACAGAGCAGATATCTGCCGCTCCACAACGGCCAGAATGCGGCTGGAAAGCGCAAGAATGGGAAGAACAGGGATACCCGGCCCACGCGAAATTACGCAACGGCTGGGAAGGTGAGGTGCCTGCTGACTGGCAGCAGCAGCCCCTCATGCGCCGAAGCGGCGGGCTTTAATTAGGTAGGCTTGGGATTGGAGATGTGTGCTGCAGCGCGGCCGCTGCGCCGTTCGCCCTTGTCTTGCTGCAGGGGAGGAAAGCTGCTCGATTGCGAGAGCCGCAAACATTTTAGGGAACGTCAAATTGATCCATTTACAGATGGCATATCTTGCCAAGGACCTTGCCCTCTAAGGTATTAGGTCGGTTGGTTTTAGAGCAGATTCTACAATTCATTACATTGTAGACGCGTTTCAGTATCTCGCCATACAGATCAGCCCATTTCCAGTCCTCCAATATCGGATCCGTCCAAAAGCAAGCGCCAGGCTCCATTCCAAACAGAGAAATTCAGCTGCTCGACCGGACGGGCAAGCCTTGCCGCATCTTCTGCGCGGCCTCCCTGCAGACGCCGGCCCGGCGGCGGCGCAGTTCCTCCTCGAGTGTAACAAACCGGCGTCCGTGCGGGTCGAACTATCGCCACGCTTCGAAGCCCGCCTGCGCGATTTTGAAGACCTTCCGGGTCGGCGGACAGTAGGTGCGGCGGTTGTACTGGAGCAGCTCGCCCACGACCCAGTCGAGGCCGACCGCGGCCCTGCTGCGGCTTCCGTAGTCGGACAGGCCGGCGAACAGCTCGCGGCCCCGGCTTAAGTCGACGGCCTCGAAGCGGTCGTGCGGGCAGGGCGGCGCCCCCGGCACGAGGTGCAGGCACCCGTACCGCCCGCATTCGTCCGCGTCCGGCAGCCCCTTACCCGTCATCATGCGGTATACGAACACCCCGACCGCGAAGAGCTCGCTGCCCCACGTGTACGGCCGGTATCCCTAATAGAGGGGGGTTGGCCCATGCCCGCCGTAAAAGTCAGAAAACCCTGTTTGCGCTGCTTTGGCTTGGAAACTGGTGAAACATACCTTGGGGTATTTGCACACATTGTCCTCTCCGGCGTCGAACATCTCCCACAGCGCGTCGAGGGGCACGTCGGTGCTTGGCTCGGACGCGACGGGGAAGCCCTCAGCCGAGCGCGCGCTGACATGGACCGAAACGTAGGCGCGCGTATAGTTGCCGAGCTTGCAGAAACCGTATGTTTCGGTCCCGCGCGGCTGCTGGAAAAAGGCGTTCGCGGCCGTGATGCCCCGGTGCAACACCGGCATCCAATCCGGATCTGCGGTCCACTGCTGCATTTCGTACCGGAGCGCGAGCCCCCCGCCAAAGGCTCGACGTCGCCGTCGGGTATCCTCGTCGTCGTCCTCGGCCACGTACGCCACCTCGTCCTCGCAGTAGCCGTCGTGCAGCCACGCAAACGCCCGCAGCAGCGATAGCGCCACGTGCCAGTACAGCGACGCCGGCAGGAACCCCGTATTGCGCGGCAGGTTGGGCGGCTCCCGCAGCAGCATTTCGAACGTGCCGGCGTCGCAGTAGTGCCAGACCAGGTACCGGCGGCCCCGCGCGCCCGAGGGCAGGACGCCCGCGATGGACACGAGGTTTTCGTGGTCAGCATGTTCGCCGCGACGGCGCCGCACCCGAGTCCATAAGGTCCACGAACCAGCCGGCTCGTTCCGGGTTGTCCAGAAGCTCGCCCAGCAGCACCTTGTCGTCATTGCCTGTGCCGTCGTCCGCGGGCTTAAAAACCGTAAGTTTACCGGGCGGGCACAGGAGCGCGTTCGACGTCATGACTACCTTCCTTTTTCTTGTTTGTATGTGTACAGCACGTCGGCGCCAAACAGGCTTGTCTGCCCGGGTTGGCCCAGTTCCAGTGATAAGGTCTCCACCTGGACGTTTTTCGGACGGAAATTTTCAAAAATCCCTCCAGCCCATTTTCTCAGGTCCTGGGTCGTGCCCAACGCGCGAACAAAGAAACAGGTGTCATGTTTTGCAGGCAGCGAATTCTGCCCACGTCATTGTTTTGATCCCATCCCGCCATGGAATGCTGCTGCCCTTTTCCGGCCATCCGTTTGCCGAGCGCAACAGCTGTGGCGCAGCATTCCCTCCCTTATCCTTTTCACGAGAGCACTTCGCTCCTTGCTTGTGGCTTTGTCTCAATCCGGAGGCAAAACGTGGCTACCTGAATATTTTCACCGGACAAACTATTTGCCCCAAATCTGGATTGAACGCTGCCACTGATATAACCTGAGCCGCAGGCGGTGTCAAGGTGATTAGAGATTAGTCGCAGGGTGGTCAAGGTAATTAGCTTGAGCTCGTCGCTTGGCATCGTTTTATATTGGGGATATTCCGGACAGAACCCTATGCAAGCCGGGTCCATCTCCAGCTGGAAAGACCGGACAGATCTGACAGTCCTCCCATCTTCCGCCATGGCCTGGATTGCGGCTACGTCAGCGCATGTCTTTGTCTCTTTTTTTTTTCCCAACACAGTGAACTCGGTCGGAACATTCACGATGTTCACCACCCGCAGTTTCGGCCGAGGTTTGCAGCAAAAAAATTTGTTATGCTTCCCATAACCCGCACGAGTGAGTGTCCACTTGCGCAACGTGATTTCCCCTCATTTCGGTGTTACGAAACCCATTTGCCAGCCCACTTGGGTTAGTCAGCGGCGACGCTGATTGACTTACGCCGGGGATAAACATTCACTCTGGCATAGAAGCCGTCTGCATCACTGATGAGAATTAGAGAGAAAGAGGCGATTTACGGCCGCCCGCAAATACCGAGCTCGTGCTGCGCAGCTATATCAACATTATCGACTAAGAAGGGAACTCGCAGCGCCCCCCCGAGGCGCCGTAACAGGAGAGGACGCTGCCATGAGCAACTGCAAAAGTCTTATGCCATCGATTCTCCCCTCCCGTTATGCTGCCGGGGAAGCTAAAAAGGGGTGATCCCTCAGCTCGGAAATGCTCGGTCGTTCGTCAATATTTCTGCCGGGAGGCACGTTAGCACTATGCAGATAATTCGGCTTCCATGGAGACGTTTCTTACATGGTGAAGCACTGGCGCAGGAAATCCAATGCCAGGTCGCTGTCCGGAAGGCTCTTGACCTTGTCGGGCACCAGCAGGTCGAAAGCCGACTTTTGATCCTGCTTGAGCTGCGCCGCGATCGAGCTGGCCCTGTCCGAAATGGTATCTCGCTTCCCCGACAACAGCTGGGTCGCAACGATGCCGAGCAGCCAGACGTCGGCCTTGCGCATGCTCCTCCCCTGGCCGAATACGATTTCGGGCACCGTCAGACACGTCGGTGGGAGGAGTTCGCCCGTGACTGCCCTGTCGCAAAAGAATGGACCATCGAGTTTGATACCGCACATGTTGTCCAGCAGGATACGCTTCGAATCGATAAAGGCAACCGCGAGGCCGCGCTTGTGTAGCTGCTCGAGAGACCTGACGACCTGCCGAAGAATCGAAGCTGCCAGCGACACCGGCACCCCTTTTTTCCCCACGCCCTGGACAAGGAAATTCTCAAGTGTACCGCCGGGCATGTATTCTGTCAGCAGATAGCTGTGGCCGTGTCTGCGTTGATATCCGAAATAGGACACGATGGACTGTTCGGGCTGCTGCAGCTGCTGTTCGAGGTGCGAAGCTACGCTCTTCAACACGGCTGCCTCGCCAAACTCGTCAAGATCCAGCCTTTCTGCCCCGATGAGCGCCCCTGTGTCGAGCCTCATGGCCAGAAAGACTGGTCCGTATCGTCCATCTCTGAGTTTTTGATCTTCCTGGAGCTGGAAGTCGAAGGTGCTGGTCGTGCTGGATTCCATATCGGGTAGGTTATGGGAGAGAGTGAAAGAGACAGCTTGAGATTTCAAAGGTAGGCTAACTGTTTGCCAGAGCGTGTTAGAGGCTGAAAGAATTAGTAGGTTAGGATGAGGTGCACTTGGGGGAATGGCATCGACGTCGGAGCAGAGCGAACTTAAGGTATTGGGTGGGTGCGGGGCCCCTGGCAATGGCGCGCAGCCTCACAAATGTGCAGCAACAGGATCAAACGTCTGGTGCTTTGTAATCCACTTGGGTTTCGAATGACGAGTGGCTCAGTGGCCTACGGGGGTGCGTCCACCGCCGTGCGCAGGGCGAAGCAACTCCCGGCGGCTAATGATTTCGCGGGTTGGCTCCACAGCGGCCCAAACGGTCGCCCTCCGTCGTCGGGCGGGTATTGAGGTAATGAGGGGTCGTGGCATGCATAGGTTCGGCGGCTACGACAGCACTTCTGGACTTGGTTTCCACAGATCTATTTTTGGTCCACAGATCTATATTTGGGCTTGTACGCTGGGAGGCATTTCCATACAAAATTCTCCTGAACACCAACACCAACAGCACGTTACATTGACTAGAGAAACCCGGCCGTGGACCGATATTCGGGGCCTGTTGGAATAGCATCCGTGTGCGCGTGCGATCAGGAAAAGGGGGATCTCCAGGGGACCCTCCAGGTCCCGTGCCCTGTCACCTGACGATCAGGGGATCGCCCAAAGGGCGATCGCCTCCCTGTACATAAGGCCTAGTCCAAGGACCTACTTCTGACAGATAGATCCTTTCCCCCTTCATGCACAACTAGAGGACCATTTCCCTGATCACAGAGATCATTGTTCATCACTTTTGGAGAGCTCCGAGCCGTCTGTAAACAGGAGTACCCACTCCTACCAACAGGGCCACTTACTGGGGTGGTGTCGGGGTAAACATTACTCCGCCTTTCAAATACCGGGGTTGTTGGCCCATAGGCATTTACCTTTTTCGTTCCAGTGGCTTCGCTGCGGGCGAAGCTATCCCCATGTTTTGCCAACATTCGCCATATCCACAATACTGCTTACTCTGGTGGTCAACTCAAGCGACACCCAAGGCGAACTCAGCCTCGTGTCTTCGCATGTAACGGCCAACACAACCTGTTCTCGAATAGGGCCTGTATTTGGCCCATGGAGCCGAAAACAGATATCTTCAGTGTGTATAAAGGCTTTATACTGCCTTGGCTTTACGATGATGGAAGAGTTTCGAACCAGAGTTATCAATCAAGCCATCCTACTACCATCCCACCGTTCCCAACAGCCATTTACACTCTTCTGACCGCTCCGCCGATCCTCTGCAAATCACCCTTGCCATTCGTCTCACCTGGGAACACAGCCTGCATCGCATGATATCGTCTTCCACCGAACACCGCAAACATGCAGCTCTCGTCATTCCTCAGCATCCTGCTTGTCATTCCCGCCGCCATCGCCGCTCCCGCAGACCTCCATGCCCGCCAAATCGATCCTCAATTCGAACACGGTCTGTCGAGGGAGTTGGTTGCCCTCCTCCGAAGGTTCAATGCTTAGTGCTATCGCGAATGCGTTGACAACTGCCTGCAGTTCCAAGGCAACCCGATTCTACTGCAGAACTGCGTCAGCGCCAATTGCGTTCCTATGCAATTCTGGGGCCGATGCCTGCGGAAATTCAAGCACGGCACCCGTGGCTTGCACGCCGAGGCCGAGGCCGCTGTCGATGTCGACGCCGAGTAATCACCCGCGGTGGCAAACGTACGCCGATCCCGCGAGGATACGCAGCGGACGATGTGAAGCCCGTCGACGGAGGTGGTCATTCCGGTTGAATGTCAGAGTCTCTGTGTTTGAGAGGAGCCAGGGAGGCTACCTGTATGGCATCGTGTTTGTTTTTGGGATCCGTCGGTGATAACTCGGGGGTCTGGAGCGCGATGTCGTTCTCCGGTTCGCGAGCCTGATGGGAGTTTTGAAGTTTAGGGAAGTTTGCGGTTGCTAGGGTATAGGGGGTTTGGCGCTTCATACACACGGATTTAGCACCGGCATCGGACCAAAAGAAATCTTCGGAATTGGGGTCAAGCTGAGATCTCTCCTTTGCGAAGCTGCTGACACGCTCTCAATGCCGCGAGGTCCTCAATCGTAATGCTAAAGGCGAAAGTTCCGGTCCTTCTTCTGGTTGGACAAGGGTAATGCGGTCGAGGCCGTATCGTGGACTCGAGCAGCACTCCATGCCGATGGCCAACTCCGGGCCAATGGTCCAAACAAAATGCATAGAATGTACCCACCTTTTTGACCAAGCACGCTCCCGCCCTGATACTGAGGTCAGTTAGGTTGCTCGGTTCCCTTCCCAGCAGCAGAAAAGTTTTGCTTTCTCCATTGGATCGCTGTGCACCCGGAGATCTCCCAGCAGCGCCCACAACCGTAGCCACAAACTATCCCTTAACCTCCAATCGCCGCTTGGCCCGAGATCAACGGTGTCGCGCCGCAACCGGGACCGAAACCGGGACCGGGTCTTCTCTCCCTGTTCCAGGTGTCGGGCTCATCCACCTCAAACCATCCATCAGCGGTCTGGTCGCGACAGAATCCACCAGCCGGAGTCCCCAGCGACGTCATCCAGCTAAAAATGTCAGGGGTATATTCGCGAATAGAACTCAGAAGTCCACCCCTCCCCACGCCCCGTACCCGCCTGCCTACCTACCCGGCCGCGCCAATAGATCATTACGCATCTGGCGGTAGTCGGGCGTCGGTCTCGTCCAGGGCCAGGTTTGTAGCCTCGTCCGGGTCGATGTGCTTGAGCAGGAGCACGAGGCGGTAGGCGCTGTTGCCGTTGAGGTAGTAACGGTGCAGCTTTTTGGAACGCATAAAGCCGAGGCGTTCGTACAGGCGCATGGTGGGGGTATTGGTTTCCTCGGTCTCGAGGACGACCTCGTCGGCCCCCTGCCGGCTATAATTTCGATGGCTTGCTTGACCAGGGCCGTGGCCACGCCGTACCCCCTAAATGGCGCCGATACGGCCACGATGGCGATGTAACCCCTACGCGTGGGCCGCGAGTGCGACGCGAGCGTCTCCAGTTTGCAGATGATGACGCCGATCAGAGATGAATCGACTGGGTGCAAGGCCTGTGTAATGTAAACAAGTGTGTATGTGTAAATGACGAGGGCATTTCTCTTGCTGGGACATACCATAAAGCAGAGGCGACCCTATTGATACAGAAAATAGTGGCAGACATATACTGTAGGGCCCGCTCAGGTCCTTTGAAATAAGGGCGCGGATGGAGGGCAGGTACTACTCCTCGAAGTCGTACTGGTACTGCAGGTACCTCAGTTCCCCCGGCAGTTTGTCGACGTGTTTGGCGTCAGATGATTGGGCGGCGCCGCTGCTGGGGGTGCTCCGGCCGGGGATGCCATCGAGGGGGGCGGCAGTGGCAGCAGCGGCGGCCATAATTGCGCGCGTTTGCGGCTTAATGTACTTTTTTTTTTCTTTTTCCGTTTGCTGT
Organism: Magnaporthiopsis incrustans; assembly: GCA_003049425.1. NCBI lineage: Eukaryota > Fungi > Ascomycota > Sordariomycetes > Magnaporthales > Magnaporthaceae > Magnaporthiopsis > Magnaporthiopsis incrustans. The sequence continues at coordinate 47,005 of PYSR01000162.1, read as the reverse complement.
TTTCCGTCACCGATGAAGGAATGGCTCGCGCGTGGTCCGGGAATGATTCGGGAGAAAGTCTCCGTCGTTCCGCACCGGTATGGACGTAAACCTAGGCTCCACCGCGGCCAAGATCCGAGTAGACCTAGATTCCGGAGCGGGGGCCAACACTGTCAGCTTCCGCTTCGTCCGAAAACACCGATTGCAGCCGATACCGGCCACGCTGCCCAGATTCGTGGGCGTGCAAGGCGCACCTCTCAAGTGCCACGGCACCTACCAAGTGATGCTGCACGCCCAGGATCGCTTGGGTCAGCAACGTGTCATCCACACCCTGTGCTACGCCATCCGAAGAGAGGTTGGAGCCCCCGACTTCCTTCTGGGACATCCAACAATGGCAGAAGAAGGTATTATCCTTTACAACACCGACCAGTCGTGGGAGTTCGGAATTACCAGAGTGCCGAGCCCTGAAAGCTGGGCCGCCCCCGTCGCAGACGGATCCCCAGCCTTCCAGGTGCAGCTGACCAGAGCTGTCATCGGTAATTTCCTAGCGTCCCATTATCAGCTCGGAGAACGAGAGCCACAGGTGACAGCTTTAGACGAAGAGGAGGAGTTGGATGCTCCACTAGACCCTCGGTTAGTTGCATACCCCGACGTCTTCTCCAAACGGATAGCACGAGAGCTGCCTCTCCTGGAAAGAGCTGAACACACGATTGAACTGGAAGACGGGACGAAGCCCCCGGTGGGGCCACTTTATCCTCTTTCAGAACGACAGGCTCAAGCACTGCAGGAGTACCTCCGAGAGAATATCGCGTTGGGAAGAATCACCATCTCTGAAGCAGACGCCGGGTCACCCGTCCTGTTGGTACCTAAGAAGGACGGAGAGCGGTCGTTCCTCGTCAAATGGGCAGGATGGCCGGCAGAGTACAACACGTGGGAGCCAGAGGAGCATTTGAGCAACGCAAGCAAGTTGGTTAACGCCTATCTCAAGAAGAAGCGTAAAACGTATCGCAAATGGGACGATCCCGTTCCAGTTCAATCATAAGGGCAACGCAGAAAAGCAACCGTAACGCCAAACCAACGGGAACTCAACCAGGCGAAACCAGCAGCGCCGTCCTCCGCACAGCCCTCTTACTCCTCGTCGTCCTCGTCCTCGTCCTCGTCCTCGTCGCTATCCTCCTTGTCGTTGCTGTCCACGAAAACAGCATCAAGATGGCCCTGGTATTCAGAATCGTCGGAATCCACGCCGTCATCCTCGTCGTCCTCGTTATCGGCGTCAGAGCTATCGCGATCGTCGCTGTTAATGGCACCAACATCGTCGCCATCCGCAGGAGGAAGCGTCATACCTGGGAAGTCGACTGGAGGGTGAATCCGAACACGCAAACGCCCAGCCCGCTCTACGGCGAAGCAAGGCACGAGCACGGAAGCGTTGAGGGGCAGGGACATCACCGACGTTTGAGACGCGAAGCCACCAAAAGACAACCGACCCATCCACTCTTTCAGGTCGCGCAGGCGACTCGTGCTGGGCCGGGTGGTATAAACGGCCGCGGACTGCCGCAGCCGACGATCGAGGAAATAATCGACCCAAGCCAAATGGTCGACGGGCCACGGGAGCTCGTAGCGGCAATCGTCAACGAGGTGTTCCGCCGAGCTGGGATCGGAAGCCGAGCTCAGACGGTACAGACGCAGCCCGCCGCCAGGATGTACGCCGCCGTGAGCAGCGGAAAAGTCCAAGCCGCGGCGGAAGTCCGGATGGGTGGTTACCGACGAGCCGTGCAGATTTCCCACACCACCAGGTTCCGACGGCAGCGTATAACCACATACGCGACTCCGGGAGATGTATCCCGCCGTGAAGGGCCCACGCGGTCCGGACGTCGCGAAGATCGAACTCGAAAAGAGCGTCGCGAGGCCTAGAACCCGCGGGTTAGCAAGGTTACCAGTACCTGGGACAGCCAATACCTACCAAGGACGGCAATCGTATCCACGCTGCTGGCATTGGTAGCAACGGCCTAGTTCAGAGGGACCGCCGCACGTACAAAACAGGTCGTGGTACCGGTGATTTCCGCTACGAAGCATGTTAAAGACGTAACAGTTGCCGCAAGGGAAGAAGCGGCGTCGACGGACAAACTCCAGGTTTTGAGGCGCCGGCAAACCGCTGCAGCCTGAAATTCGGTCCAAGACAGCGAGTTCGCGCAGGCGAGGCCGGTGAGCAGCATTCCGCGGGTCCAGGCGGGCGAGGTCGTTTTACTGGAGAGGAGGAAAGGCAGACGTAGGCAGCGCGCGCTCGGGAACCTGAGTGGGACGCCGGGCATAAGGCGACCACGCCGACCCGTCGAAGTCAGGAGCCTCCTTATCCGCGCGGCCTTCACTAAACATCTCGTTGCGGAACCGGTCGATCCTGTCAATCCGCGTACGTTCCTCGGGCGTGTACCCGAAGTAGCGGGCCCGGACTTGCTCGTTTGTCGACATATTGGCGACTATTAACCTAGTCAGCTGACGTTCGAGACGAGCGTACTAGAGGGGAGGACAGGAAAGCGCAAACCTACAACCGCGAGAGCCTGAAGCTAGAAAACGAGCGCGCGAAAGACGCGAGTGCAGACCAAGAAGATGCAGGCAGCGTAACTGGGCGCGAAACCAGAGCAATCAGCAGATGGAGGGGAAGGCTGGGCATAGTGCAGGTGCAAGGGCAGGAGTGGTGGTGGTTGCAGAGATGAAAAGAAAAGCCTGAAGAACGGTGACGGGAAAAGGCTTTTAACAAGGCCACTGCAAACCTTTCTCCGGCCGGTAGTTACTAACGGAAGTGACGTACCCGTGCCTACCGCCAGCGAATCACCGGCATCCCGATCCTTCCGGCCCACCGGTGCCCCATCCCAACCAACGGAAAGCCGCCTCCGACAGCAGAAAAACAAAGATAAATATCGAAATAGTCCTCCGGGATAGGATCTAAATACATATCGCAGTCCTGGCTTTGGGCAGCACGTTTCCGCCGTTGTGGCCCCCAGTTCTTCACGGGCACGACGCGCGCAGGAATGGAGACGGCGGCTGGAGCTGCTGAAGGTTTCTGAGCGGCAGCAGACGCGGCCGGCGCAGGGCTGGCAGCATATGGAAGGGATCTCTGGCGGTCCTGATGCTTGCTATCAGTCGATGCTGCAACAAGGTCACCAAAAGAAACGCATGGATGCATACCTGGAGGATTTCTGTCTGCTGCTTCACGGTTCATAATCGAAGTTTGCGTCTGTGAATATAAAGTCGACTTGCCTCGCTGCTGCGGAACCCGGCTTGCTGAACGTTTGGTTCGGCAACCGGTTAAGGGAAAGCGGCGCAGTAGTTATAGCGTCACAGTATCAATAAAATTGATGCTCGCTGCTGCTGCGCAAGAAGCCGTCGTGCCTGGAAGGATGAACAGCGAGGTGTGGCCACGGACGCGAGGTTGGAGGGCCGGTCGGACGCGTTTTCCTCTGCGTGCTGCTGGCACGCGCTGGAACGCGCTTCTAAGGCGCGTGTTCGTGCCCGGAAGACGATGGTTCCGCGCTAGGCGGCAGTGCTCAGCGTCAATTCCGCCGTGGCAGACGCCCATATGCCCTCCCACTCGTTTGCACACCCAATTCCGGGGTTTTCAGGAATATGAAGACACTATTTCTGAAGTACAGAGCTCCCTCTATCTCTAGAGGAAGAAGTCGGAGTTCATTCCATTCGTCCCTACTCAAAGCGCTTATCGCAGGCAAGCCCAGCTGCCGATCACAGATCCAGCCTGTATGGTAAGGCTCTACTGCGGTCGGCACCAGGGGTTTGAATTGGGCCAACCCTTCGGTGATTTGGGGCAGCCACGAGCCATCACAATCGAGGCACCTACAATCCCTGGTCCCCATTCCGTATATAAATGGCCCTTTTAGCATTTGGCAGTAGACAGATTTCTTCAATGAACAAGCATTTCACCCTACTTGCCTGCATTCCCTTGGGTTCTACCTCTATCAAATTGTCCCATTTCGAGCTTGCCCGTTTAGCAACCTTAAAATACAAACTACCGAACCTGGGTCCCAATTTTAATATAAATAAAAAAATAAAATTTAACTGTGATGCGGCCAGTATTTGGAGGCACGAGGGGCCTTGCATTGGCACTATGAACGAAAATTCTACACTAAAAAAAGGGAAAGGAAAAGGCGCCGGCACGACCCGCGCCTGAAATCGTCGCGATCTGTATGGCTTGTATTTACCCCACAGCTGCCCCACAGCCGTGGCGCTGCCACTGAACGAATGGCCTGTGGCAGAACCGTCACACTACCCCCTCCCAAACCTCGTACCAGACCCCGGCCCCCAGGCCGTCGAAGACCCCCGACGGGTGGGTCCTTCCCGGAACTGCCCAAGTCCCCGACCCCCGCAAGGGGCAAGGAAGCTGCAGCCCGCGCCCTCACCCCGGCTAAGGGGAGAAAAACGGTGACGATCCTCGTGCCTAGCAGCTCAACCAGCACGGAGGGGCCCGAGAGCCCAAAACCACCCGGTTACCGCTTTCTCGGCTACTGCTGCTACTATTGCCGGCGCTGCTAATGCTCACAGGGGGGCGCTGCTGGACAGATGTGAACATACTTGAAAGCCCGCCCGGCGCCGTGGAACCCGGGCATCGCGAGACCCCTGTTGGCATCCTTCCCGCAGATCGCAGCATTGCCCGCAAATCCGCCAGTTAACCAGACAGCTAAAATAAAAATAAAATAAAAAAACATGCTAATTTTGCGATCACCCGTAGGCATCCCGATTCCCGATACTTCCTGCTTAGGTTGCATCCAACGCCGTGCTGCCGCTTTTTCGCCTCCTTCTGAGTTTACGCGCCCGCGGCGGATTTGAGCGAGTTGCCCCCGTCGATGACAGTGCGGCTGAGGGCGTCCTGGAGCGGCGTCCTGCGCGCGTCCGGTGACATCGCCGCCGGCGCCGCGCGGTCCGCTGCGCCCTTTTCCAAACTGAGGGCCACCGACCTTTGCGTCTCCTCTATACTCCGCTCCAGCTCCCGGCGGGATTGCGGTGCTGGCTTGTTTTCCGGTTGCCAGTCCGCGGCGACCTTGAGAGGATTGCCTCTGTTGGTGACGGTGAAGCCTACCATGGCGTCCCGGCACGCCCTACCTTTCGCCAATGCCGCCGACAGCCTCCTCGAGCTTTTTTTTGGCGACACTTTCCCGCAATTGCATTATGGCACGAGGGAAGGGGGGAGCGCCGAGGGTGTTTGCGGGGTGGTTGCCCTCAAGCCTTGGTGCTTTTTTTGTAGCTAGACTGAAGAGCGTTTTAGGCGTCTTTTTTTCTTGTCAACTTCGAGGCAAAACGGCGGGAGGGTTATCGATCGCTACGAAGTAGGGACGGAGCGAACGGGGGCTGCTGCGACCTTTCATGGGCGAGAATTGCAGCGCCCGTCCTTAATAGCAGGAGGCAGCAAGCCGACGGCAACTTCGCGGCATCCATCGAATGGATAGCTGGGCAATGAGCGCCTGGACATGACGGGAAGGGAGGGAGCCTGGAACCGGGCCTCTGGCCAATTTGGGCTGGGCCCCCTTCCTGGCAGCGTAGCGGCGGCGGCATTCTCGTTCATGGCGGGAGTATGTTTGGAATAGGGTCGTCGATAAGATCGTGGGGAAGGTCGAGACGATGTTGGCTGCAAACATGCCATGAGGTGCGCGTTAGCGCGGGACGGAGGCGGCGTCGCGGCGTTTTATCCCCGAGCATCACCGAGCAGGGGTGAGCAAGGGCGACACGAGCCTGAGCCGGGGCTAAAATGCTGATTAACCCGATTGGGACAGTCGGTAAAAGGTTTTCGGGAGAGACTACCTAGGTAGGTACCTAGGTAGGTAGCTATCTCCTCCCCATCGCCGGGCTTGTCCCTTCGCTCGGCCGTGGAGAGATTGAGAGCACGCATTGAGCGCAGAAGCGGTAGTACAGGGTGACCATCCACCAATACCAAATCTATGGATTCTTACGGAGAAAAGGCCACCTTCGCAGAAGCAGACTCTGGCTCCGAGTCCGAGTGCGACTAGAGTGAGCGCGACACAGAGGACGAGCCACCTTCGCCCACAACGGGAGCGACCCCACCTAGACGCCCGACGTGCCAGGAGAGTTCAGCACGCCCAAGAAGCAGACCATTAGGGCCACTGTGGCGGGATCAGGCCGGCCGTCCGGCGCTAAAAAGCGCACCCGTGCTCAGGCCGCCCAGTCGGAGCAAGCGCACCCGCCTCGATAAGGTCATGGCCGGCTACACGGCCACCGAGGAGGAGGATAACGACGGGTTTACTGTCGACGAGATTGTCGACAAGATCCGTTCCAGCCCGTCCCTCCTGAAGAAGGCCGGTTTGCAACTAGCAATCACTCAGGGCGCCTCATCGTCAGCGCCAATTGATGTATAAAAAAAATAAAAAAAAATAAAAAAAAGTTGCGATCCAAGTCGATGGCGGCTCCCGCAAATCAAGTCGTCGAGATCTGCTCGGCAATCACACGCCAGTTCAGGCTATTTGTATCGATGACCTGCATCCAGGTCCGCATATTTTCGGGTTGTTTCTTTTTTTTTTCCTTCTCTCTTCTATTATTAGGTATCTTTACCCGGCCAACTCTGGTTTTCGCAGCTTATTCTCCACGCACCAGAAACAAGCAAAAGCAAGCAAGCCGAAAGGCGGATAGGTTGTCATAACTGCGTATCTTCCTCAAAGGAAGGCTCTATTTAACATGGTAGGAAATAATGATGAGTAGTACCGACGTAGATGATCTGTGGGTAGGAAGGGAAAAGGGGGAGCGGTGTCTCCCGTAGATGGGGACGGGTGATGCCTCAACCCGGCCCCGGTATGCTCTGAGCGAATGAGTTCTGCCCCATTTTGTGTATACCCTCTTTTGACAATGGTAACCTCTGTATCCGGCCGTTCCTGCTGTGTCCTCCTGGGGTGTAGTCGCTTTTTTCTTCTTGTCGAGGAACATGGCTGGCTGTTCTGTCGCCTCATATCATGTCCGAGATTTAGAAAGAAAACGACTGCCCAGCTGGAGGTCAAACGGTGCCAACAAAAAAATAGAAAAGAAAAATAATAAAAATAAGCCATTCGGAGTGTTCGGGTCCGATTGTACGAAACGCCTTGGTTCGCCCGCAGAAAATGCTAGGTTGTGACGGTGTCGCTGAGTAGAGGTAAACAAAGGGGAAAATAAACGTGAAAACAAAAAAGGCTGCGAGGGCCGGAGTCTCGTCAGGGATGCTCGGCCACTGCGGCCATCTCTTAGGGCCTCTTCCCCTTCTCCGATTTCTCTTTCTCTTTCTCCCCCTCGCCCTCTTTTTGCTCGCCGATATGGCGTAGTTCTTCGGGCTTCCAGGTGCCTGTGTGGAGAGGAGAATCGAGTTAGCAGGGACCGAAACAACGGACAGCACGTCTTGGGACCGCTCACCCTCAAAGTCGTGCTTGACAAACGCCATAGGATCATCGTACTCCTTGGCGCCCATCTGCTGCACTCCCGGCGAAAAGCTGGTGATGGGGAGGATGATGACGTCGCCGACGCGCTTGGGCATGTCCATGCCCGTGAAATTGCGCCAATCTATGGGCCCCTTGGAGTTGGTCATGTCGAAAAAGCGCGCATCGTTAAAGTAGTCGAAAATGATGTCGGTCCAGACGGCCGGGCCCGTGAACTCGACCACGTTCTTGTCCGAAGTCTCGAGCAGGCCCAGGCGCTTGCGCCGCAGCGTCTCGAGCGTCACGTGTGACACTATCTCGCGCAGGACCGGGTGCCCCGGCTTGGCCTGGATGGTCCACTGGCAGAACTGGATGCGGCGGCTGTACCATTCCTTCCAGTCCGGTCGGTCGGGGTCCGCCTCGATGCCGATGACGAGCCCGATGGCGTCGCGAGGCACGCTCTCGGGCACCCACTCGAGCGCGCTGCGGATCGCGTACGTGTCGATGTCGGTATAGATGCCGCCGCGGGCCAGCAGGATCAGGTAGCGGAAGAAGTCGGCCTTGAGCACGGGAAGCGGCAGCGCCTCGTAGGCCTCCAGCACCTCGGGAACCGAGGCGTAGAGCAGGCGCAGCAGGTGCACGGCGACCGTGTCGGTGATGACCTCGTGGATGAAGCCCGGGTGCTGGTCCGTCCAGGTCGCCTCTTGCTCGCGGAAGGTGAACTCGCCGTTGGCGGGCGTGTACTTCCACGTCTGCCAGATGTAGGCGGGGAACTTGGTCTCGACGTCGTACGGGTACTGGTACGCCAGCTTGTCGTAGAGGCTCATCTTGGGGTCCATTATTGGCCTCTGGCCCGGCACGCCAAGCTTATCGCCGCCTGTCCTCCCTAGCCTTCCGGCCTGGCTGGCATCTTGCTGTTGTTGTGTTGTTGCCGTGGTCGAGGGTCGCCTCGAGTCGACGAGGAGTTCTTGCCCGTTGAAGTCGCTGGCGGGTGCCACGAAGGTGTCTGCTCTTGGCGACGGCCGCGTCAGGTAGTATATGACGGTGAGGAAGAAGGCCGCCGCTATCAGCGCGCGCTTGAAGGTCATCATCTTGGACTCGGCGCCACGACTGCCGCGAGTCTACACGAGTTTGGAAGAGCGGCGGAGGAGGAGTATGGTCGGGTTAACCGCTCGTCGTCAACATCCGAGAGTTGTCGTCGAGATCGCTTCGCCGAGGGGGTCCGTCGGAGAGGGGGTTGGCGGTTGCAGCAGGGTGCGGGAAACCGTCTGTCTATCTTGTCGGTAGCGCCAGGGCGGACGGCTGGTTTCAACTTGGAGCTTCCCAAGCCAGGGTTGTATTCCAGACAGGCGGGTGTCAAGTCTGAATCTCGGAACCGTGCCTTTAGGCTTCGAGTGGCAACTGGTCGGCGTGGCCTTGTCGACAAGGCTGGAGCTTCGGGAGGCAGGAGTGAAGAAAACGGAAAGTCTAAACTTGATGAAAAATCAATAAATTACAAGGGCGCCACAGGCTCGTAAAGTGAATATCGTCTCCGCCGTATCTAGATAGAAAAGAAGTGAGAAGAGAAGGGGCAAAAGAAGGGAGACGGAGAATTGGTGACCTGATCAGCCGTAAAAAGCAGCCTGGACGACGAATGGCGGAGGAGTGGCTGCAGGAGGCTCTTCGCGGTCGTGGCCCAAGCTGAGAAAAGATAGAAGAATAAAAAAAAAAGGAGGTCGACGCCGAGGCTGTTTATCGGGGAAATCTCAACCAAGGGACCGTCCGTGCCTGCTGGAGGAGCAGGGAAATTTTAGGGGCCGAACACTCCAGGTGGCAGAAAGCAGGGGCGGGCAGCACAGGCTGGATTATTATTCGGATTGGCATGCGACTGGGGGCGGATCTGCACAAAAGTTCCACAGCACGAACCTGCCAGGTAAGGCGCAATCGGTGTCCCCCATCCGGTGCGGGAAGGGCACCTTTTTTTTTTTTTTTTTTTTTTTTTTTTTTTTTTGATCTGTGGCAGCGGCGCCGTCACCTTCCATCTGAAGAAAAGTGCGGCAGAAACGTGCCACCGCCCGTGCCAATCGAAAGGGGGCAGGCTAGTCTTTCGATGCAAGCACGTTGTGTTGTCCCCAAAATAGCAGGAGCCAATACCCAGTCCAATGCTACCTTCGCTACCCTCGCCTGCTAGCTTGGAGTGCGGCAGCGGCACCTTGGGCGAGGGAAAATCTAGCCAGCCAGTCCCGGCGCCACGTTTTCTTTTTTTGGCCCTGTCCTCGCGACTCGGACCCGCCATCCCGGGCGTCGTCCAAAGGGACTAGAATCGGCGGAACATTCGGGTCAACCAGACACGCTGCATCACACATCAGACGATCCCAAGACCTTGTCTCCCGTTGGAGGTTGGGTCGAGGTTGCGCGCAGTTGACCTTGTTCCCTTGCTCCAGATGCTGGGCGTTCTTGGTGGAGGGCTGGCGCAATCGAGGCAACGCAATGTGGTGCGTAAGTTTGCCCACATCCCTCGAAAAATGCCTAGCCCTCCCTGGCTCATTTGCCCTTTTTTTGACGGCCCATCGTTTGCACATTACGCTACTGTCAATGCCGATCCGCCCTTTCCCGTCAAGTCTTTTTGTTTTGGTTTGATGTAGTTTTTTTTTCCGTCCCGTCTCCCTTTAAGGCAATGTTGCTCGACACAAACAGCCTCCCGAAACCACTTGGACCGTGACTGTGCGTTTGCCTCACCCCAAGTGGCAGATGGCGAACAGCCACGGGCAGCCCACATCCTCCAGCTGTGCGCCGGCCTTGGCTTGGCCGCCACGCCAAGCTCAGCTGCAGGTTTAGTGATAGCCCGGGCTGACCAGACGGCAGCCCGAAGTCTCTCTGGCATTGGTGCTTATCATGACTGACGATCTTCATAAGCCGCATGATGCTTCACAAATCTCCAATAAAACTGAGGCTACCTAGTCTCCAAACCGTCGCGTCCTCTGTCGTTCACCATCTCCCGGCCTTGGAACGAAGGTCCACGACAAGGTGGGCGTGTGGGCCGGAGATTTGGCGAGAAGAAAACGGCCAAAAAGACGGCTGCAACCAGAACAATTCTGAAACACGGCCGACCAGGGAGCTGTCAGACCCTCCACCCTTGCGAGATTGGCCGGGCTATGACGTCGGTCCCATTGGAGGCGGATATGGCCCACCCCGGCTAAGCACTCTGGGCAGTCCGGGTTTGGTCCTTTTACCGCAAGCTGAGGTGTGCAGTCAGCGGCCACCTCACCACACCATCCCAGCCCAGAGGCGGCTCCCGCTAAAGTCCCGAACGGATGACGGCGGGTAGTGTTGGAGACGGGCTCCAAGCTTACGCACGGTTCCTCGGTGCCGCCTCTTGACAGGCAGAGGCCCCGTTTTCTAGCTGTCCCTCGAGCTACAGATCTGGCCGAAAGGAAACCCGGGTCGAACGAGGATTTGGAAAAAAAAAAATTAGAAAAAACAAAAGAGCCCGGACGATCCTGCAAGTCAGCCAGACAATCCTCCACATACGCCGCCGGCAACCCCGCCACCGGGCGGGCTGAGAAGGATTGCATTGTGACCAAAGCCGACTGGTGCTCCCCGATACGGGATATGGGGACCATGCAGGCACCTCGCCAACTGCACGCTGATTCGGGAATTCAACGCGGCCTCGGTAGGCGAGAATACGGTACCATTTTCTGACCGATTACGTATCCCCGCCTCGGTTGGTGGTGTTGGTTCGCATTAACAAAGCCCGGGCGAATACGATTGATGGGGTCAAATACCGGGGATCTGGTCTCGATATGGAGATCGACCCCGACCGACCGCGCGTCAGGTCCGCGTGAAATTTCCACGAGGACGACCGAGCATGGAAGCCGGGGAACGAGGGAGGGTCTTCCCGGCTCCGAGTCATGCCATTTCATATCTCATGCTCCCTTACGACTTTGTTTTTCCCGTATGGCAATCTCGTTCGAATTTCCATGTTTACTTTTCAACATGATTTGATTTTGCTCAGACATGGAGCTACGTTCCCTGTCCCCAAGTTCCCACTTCCCGTCCCTTGCCACTGCCTGCCCAGCGGACCGTCTGTTTCGCATCTGTTGCATCAAAAATCCCGGCGCCCATCAACACACTGTCAACCGCAAAGAAAACGAGCTCGAACTTGATCGTAAAACACACGGTCCCCGTCTGATGAGATCGTCGTGGGGCGGTCAGCGATCCAGGGAGGTGGGGATTCCGCCCCGTCTCTCCGTGTTTCCCGGAACATAAGCCCCAACGGGGAAGCAGCCGAGACGGGGTCGTCGTCCCAGGAAAACACGCCACGGCTTGATTTTTCTCGAGGGCCCGTGTTTTACTTGCCATGCTTTTCGCGGTTCGTCATGCAAATACGACCGAACCCTGTCAGAGTGCGGGCGGTTGACTGGGGCTGACAAGAACCCGGCGCCCGGTGGCTTACGTCCTACGACTGAGCCACAGTGTTGACGAACAATACACGACGGTGTCCGTTTCGGATCCAGCACGGAGATTCGTGGTCCAGGACTCGGAGTTTATGTTATTGTTCAATTTTCCCTTTTTTCTTCTCTTTTGACTAGGTAGAAAGTGACATCGATAAGAAGTGACACAAAGCTGAAGAAAGTTGACAAGCAAGTAATATGACAAGAGGAGAAAGGCTCATTCACCAGCCATGCCATATCTAGTATCACACCGACGCGATGGGCATCGCCCTCCCTTACTGGATGTTGCCGTTCCAAGTGTTGACCTGGAAGGTGGTGGGGCCGCCCGTGAAGGGCTCGGAACCGAACTGGAAGGCTGTAGGCGAGGACGGATAGTTAGCGTGTTTAGCCTGACCTGGGGGGAGAAAAGTGCGGGACGGCTCGAGCGAGCAAAAAGGCAGGGGGGCACACTGGTAAGGTACTGCCGGCTGGCCGGGAAGCCCTGGTTCTGCTGCAGGTAGTTGAAGAAGGCCTTGATGTCGGCGTTGAAGCTGCCGATGGCGCCCTGGGTGGTCACGAAGCTGTAGACGCGCATGTCGCCGTTCATTCCCGTCCATAGCTGCCAGTTGCGGCCCGCGACGTTGGCGGTGCCGATCTGGCTGCCGATGGGTTGTATGTCGCCGTACCGGCCGAGCCTGTTTCTCCAACGTTAGCCGGACGAAGAACCCCGCCTTGCTATCTACCTAGGTAGGCAGGTGCTTTCACGAGTGTCAACCGCTTACCAGACCATGAGCTCGTAGTCGCCGCGCGTGTTGTCGTGGTTCGCGTCGGTGCTGGTGAAGAGGTCGTAGGCGACGTTGGCGCGGATGTTGGCGTTGTTGTAGTTCCACTGCACGTTGGTGGGCATGCTGTTGATGGACGCGATGGTGCGCCCGCGCTGGATCTGACGGCCCACGTAGGGGTACGACTTGACGTTGTTCTGCCCGCCCGACCACTGCCAGTTGGTGCGGAAGCTGACATGCTGGCTGCTCGACGTGTCCACGTAGGTGCACTGCGACCCGGACCCGGACGACTTGCCCCACATGTTGTTGTTGATCTCGAACCCGTTGCCGGACCAGTAGCCGTACTGGTCGCACAGCGTCTTGAGCTGCCGGCCCTCGAGCGGCGTCACCGCCGACGTGCCGGCCGGTGCCGCCGACACGAGCGAGCCGAGAAAGAGGAGCGCCGTTGCCGCCTTCATGATGCTGTTGGGGGCTTTCTGCCTTGACGATCCTGACGTGTGCCGAGGGTCGCGCTGCTGCTGGCTGCTTTTTGAGCGAGTGAACCTGCTTTGTCTTGCTGCCGATCACAAAGCTGGAGGCCCAAGTCTGCAATGAGAAAGGGACCAGTACGCCCTTTTATATAAGTCTAGCCCCCACGAGCCGCTTTCCAGATCTTTGCACGGATGCTTCGGTTCCTGGGCGGGCCGTTGGGGTGTCCATCCTCAACGGCCCCTGGACAGCCTGGCTCCGGGCGCGATGTGGCTCGTGTTACGCGGAAAAAGAGGTAAAAGAATGTCTTTACCAAGGATGCTCGGGCTGCTTGATTCATCTTCAGCTCCTTGTGGGATCTTATCCCTGGTCATGCGGAGCTTAGTCTCCCCATTTCGGAGACGCGGCACGACGGGTAGTAAGAAGGACTCCATCCAGGCCGTGAGACGTAGAGGGAAAGGTTACCACTAGGCGCAAAAGCCCGGCAATAGAAAAAAAGAGCGTCTCCACTTCGTAGCCAGCGCCACGAAGCAGGCGGGCCGGCGCAACCGCGGTGAGATGAGGGAATGAAGGCGGCGTACGCCGGTCGTCCCACCCGGTGCGGCGTATGTAGTGGATGGAAAATGAAGGAGACTCGCTCCACCGTCCCCAGCCCGCCCAGACTATGTAGGAGCGGTTCTGGGGCTCCTTTGGCTTGTGTCGGTCGGTTGCACCCGGACATGGCCCCAGATGGCCCCGGGTCTTGGCTACTCGACAGGCGGAGGCTTGGGGGATTAGAGAGGGGGAGGGGCCGTGTCCAGATGGCGTCCCGGGTCGATCTCGTGATAGGATTGCCCAAAAGGAGGAATGCCGGGACGAGGCCACCGCACCCCACACTTTTTACCCCAGGTAAAATCCACCAGTCAGGGCGCAGCGGCCAACACCCAAGCAGCGGTTTGCCGTTGCCTCCGACTGCCGTGTCGGCGTCCGTGGATTTGGCACCGCCTCGCTATATCGCCTATTTTGACCTCTGCAACTGTGGCCGGCGCTCGTTTTCGGGCTCTTATTGCCTGCCACCAGATCAGGACTTCGTCTACCCCGCGGTATGGGTAAACCAGCGGGAGGTGGGGATCGGCACTCTGGCCGGCACTGGTCCTGAACCTAAAAGAAGGCCTTGCTGCAGGGGGCCGTGATGTTCCCCAGACCCCATCCTGATCGCGACCGTCAAGCGCGCAGGTTCTGAACAAGACAAGCCGAGGGCGAAGGCTATGTTCTAGAACACAAGAGAGTCGGCCCGGATACTTGGCGGCTGGCGGCATAGAGGGGCTCGCACTCCGCCTGGGCTGGGGATGCCTGTTAGGTCTTGGGGTTGCCCTGCCGGGGCGACGAGCCGACTCTCATCGTGGGCTCAATTTATGAGGAACGACGACAGGCGTAGCCTGCCTGCGACGTTGCCAATTGACAGCTTGAGCTGCCCACGGCAATCGGTTCGGCTCCTGTCTCATGCTGCTAGATAATGCTGCTGCTTGCGATCTGAAGGGGCCAGCGAGAGGCCCTTGTTTCTCCGGCGGCCAACCAGCGCCAGGGCGCACAGCAGATAGTGTCAGGTCCCACAGCGGTGGTTAGCCCTGGAACCTGTCAGTCTTACAGGCCGTGCAGGGACCTGTTGTCCGACCGAGGACGGCGCCCCCGTGTCTCGGGAGACTGGCCGCTTGTGCGTGTCTCGATGCGCAATACCTGGAGAGGGTGGTACACAGCTGCCTCGGCCGATTGCTGTTCGTCTCTCAAATCTGGCTCAAAACCAGGACTGGCTCACCGAGTCCAATCGTGCAGGAACCGCCCTTTGAAGTCCTCTGGGTCGCTTGTGCTCCGCTGGGGTACCCCGCAGAATGATTGGCCCAAGCAAGGGGCGATCCCCACTAAAGCTTCGTCCCGAAGACGCCAATGTCGGGATCTGCATGCAAACCACAGAAAAAAAAGAAACGAGAGGAAAAAAAGCCGAGCCTTATCGTTGGCGTTGGGCCGTTTTTTTTTGTCGACGTCACATCATGCTTTTTTTTTTCTTGCGCTCCGTCGGCCAATGATGATCCCCTCAGACGACTGAATGAATGACCTCCCAATTGGGGCGTTTCCGTGCATTTGCTTCCTTCTTTTCTTGCGCTGATACACCGAAAAATGTCAGACTCACGGTTCCAACTAATAGCCACAGCTTTGGCCTCAGGGGTCGCAGCCGCGAGCGTGATTTTGGGTTACCAGCAGGCCACCCAGGCCACCCAGGTGGAAGAGTTACACAATCTCAAGAGCTCCATACCCAGCTCCAGGGACGGCAGAGAGTTGTCCAAGAGCCGACAGGTGCGACGATGCCTGTGTCTACCTCGCTTGCGCTCAGAGCCGCCCCCCCCCCTGTCCAGCGTCCAGCTAACCCNTGCGACGATGCCTGTGTCTACCTCGCTTGCGCTCAGAGCCGCCCCCCCCCCTGTCCAGCGTCCAGCTAACCCCGCCAATCCACCCCCAGCTTACCGACTTCGGCGCAACCCTCCCTCCCAACGCCGACAAGGAGGACCTCCGCAACGCGGCCCTGGCCAAGCGAGCCCTGTCCGGCGACTATGACGAAGACCTGATACGCGAGCAACTGGCCCGCAACGGCGCCTTCCTGGGGCCCGACGGACTGGCCCGTCTACGCGGCGCCTTTGTGGTCGTCGTCGGCTGCGGCGGCGTCGGGTCGCACTGCGCCGCCTCGCTAGCCCGGTCCGGCCTCGGCCGCCTGCGCCTTGTCGACTTTGACAACGTCTCGCTGTCGTCGCTGAACCGACACGCCGTCGCCACGCTCGCCGACGTCGGCACCCAGAAGACGGCCTGCCTGCGCCGTCGCCTCGTCGCCATCGCCCCCTGGGTCGCCTTTGACCTGTGCACCGAGAAGTTCGACGCCGCCGCCGCCCCGTACCTCCTCGGGCCGTGGACCGACGAGGGCGGGTCCAAGACCGGCGCCAAGCCCGACTTCGTCGTCGACGCCATCGACAACATCGACACCAAGGTCGAGCTGCTGCGGTACTGCCACGAGAACAAGATCCCCGTCGTCTCGTCCATGGGCGCCGGCTGCAAGAGCGACCCGACCAAGGTCATGGTGGGCGATATTGGCGCCAGCACCGACGACCCGCTCTCGCGCGCCACGAGACGCCGGCTCAAGCTTCTGGGCATCACCAGCGGCATCCCCGTCGTCTTCTCGACCGAGAAGGCCGGCGAGGGCAAGGCCGAGCTGCTGCCCCTGCCTGACGAGGAGTACCACAAAGGCACGCCCGGGGACCTGGGAGTCTTGCCCGATTTCAGGGTCCGCATCCTTCCCGTCCTCGGCACCATGCCGGCCGTATTCGGATACACGGTCGCAAATCATGTCATATTAAGCATCACAGGTCAGTTGTGAGCGTCTTGTCCCTGCCCTCCCGGGCTCATGCGCCTTTCCTGACGACTCCCAACCTGCGCAAACAACAGGATACCCAACAGACTACGCCCCTGCCAAGGCGAGGGACAAGCTGTACGACCAGGTGCTCGCGGGGCTGCAGGCCTCCGAGACCAAGCTGGTGCGGCACCGCAACGGTGGCGACGCCGAGGTCGCAGTCGGGCTCAAGACGCCCATCGCGTCGGGCGACATTGCCTTCTTGGTAGAGGAGGTCTGGGGCGGCCGCAGCGCCGTGACGGGCATCTCGACGCGCCTCAACCTCGTCCGCTGGCGCCGGCCGCGCGAGAACCCGCTCATCGTGATCGGCGGGGATGAGGACGGCGAGGAGAGCGAGACAGGAGAAGGAGCCGAGAAGCTGCAGTTGCAAAAGTCCACCAGGCTCCCGCTCGGCGAGCTCGTCTGCGTCACCAAGGAGGAGGCGGCCGTGCACATGCGCGAGGTGGTGCTGGGGGAGAAGGAGCCCGAAGAGCTGTACGACGCCGAGGTGGTCGAGAGGGTGGAGAGGAAGTTGAAGGTGGCGGCCGCGTACGAAAAGTACAGGTAGAGCTACAATCCCAATCAAGAACTGCGGCATGTTCCCCCAGCATCAAAACCAAGATGGGAACACAGTGATTTCTTGAAGGGTAATGGCAGCCATTCTGATTCCGGCCCCTTTTTCATTATGCGTGGTGGCGCCGTTGAGCCACAAAGTATAGACGGTGGCCTCCTTTAAAAAAAATAACAACAACACAAAAGTCCAGAAAAAAATAATAATAGAAACAGCTTAAAAAAAGAAGAGAAAAAACACAACGCAAAACAGCTTAAAAAAAAAAAAAAAAACACAGGCGGCCGAAAAAAAAACCACAACACAAAACAGCTCAAAAAAAGAAACGAAAAAAAAAACATAAACGGCCCAGAAAAAAAAAAGCCAAACCAGAATAAAAATGTTATGGGGTGGTAAAAATCTATAAAATAGCAATGAATTTAACGGTTAGCTGGTATTGCGCCGAGTGAGGGTTGTTTTTTTGTTTTCTTTTTTCGCCGTTGGGATAGGGGGCGCATACTTATGGGTGGATGTGAATCTTTTTAATGATAGTATCCCATTTGTCCAAGCACCAAAGGGTAAAATGCGGCCTAGGGTCCGCCTTGCTAACATGCACTGGGTCACTATAATCCCAAATGTTATTAGTTTATTATCACCAATTTTGCTCAACAGGAGATAGGTGCTTACTGCATGACCACCGTGGTGGCCTTCCTGGGCACAAGGTGTGGCCTCCCTTTCAATCCATTGATGGCGGCCGTGAACTCCGACCGGCGGAAAAGAATCCGGCGGAACTCCGGGGTTTCGGTAACCACACCCGCCTTGATTAGGCGGCCGTTGAGGATAATTGTTTTTAAAATAGTGTAACGAAAGAAAAATGGTGCCATGGTAGCGGGTGGCGGAGGGCGGCAGCGGGCGGCAGGGGAGCGGCAGCAGGGCGGCAGGGCCGGCAGGGGCAGCAGGGGCCGGCAGCGGACGGCGGACAGGTGGCGGGCGGGCGAACGAGCGGGCGAGCAGACGACAGGGCAGCAAGGGGCACAAAGTGCGGCAAGGCACGGCGGCGAAGATGTGGTGATTTGTTTTGTTTACGATTCTACTCGGGATACCGGTCAACGCCATTACCTCCTTGTTTTAACTGGGAAACGCCATCACCTCCTTCCTTACAGAATGTTATGGTGATGGCCTTAGCTGGAGGCGCGGCAGGCGTATGCGATGTGGCCCAGGGGCCACTTCCCCCCTATCACTCGGCTCATCCCTTCACTCGGCCGTGGAAAGAGCCGCCCGCCTTGTGGGCAGAAGCGGTAGGAGCAGCAGCTTTCCCCCGATATTAAAACCGTCCTTCCTTGAGCTGCAGTAATAGGCACGCGTACTACCTTCCCGCGAGATAAAACGCGATGATGACATGGATTCAGGGGAGGGAACTTTGTCCACTTCAGACCAATACCTGTTGCTACTCCTCCAGAATGCTCCTCCCCCCGCATGACCTTACAGATGCCAGGACTTGATCGACTGTCGGCCTGGCCGCTGGGTCCATCTTTACCATATCAGAGATCATGGCATATACCTCTGGACCTAATTCCTGACCCCAGGACTGGAAACTCAGGCCGGGTCTCGACTTCAACTCCTGCTGGGAAATATCCGACATTTCCTTCATGGCCAGGCAATATTCTTCCTCCCCGATCACCTTTAACAGCCCCTCGGTGGCCGGGCCAAAGTAGGCGAAGTGCCGGATCAGGAGCTCTTCCTCATGGCATAGCGTCATCTCGCCCCCGTTCCGCACCAGCCCCTCGGGGCTCGTGCGGCGGAGCATGATGCCGGCGCCAAAGGTGTAGAGCAGGACGAGACCGAAGGAGTAGATGTCAGATGCCGTCGACATGCCCCTTCCGGCCAAGACTTCGGGGCTCCGCCACTCGAGCGACCCCCACATGCATGCTTCGTGGTACAGCAGCCCGCCCATTTCCACCTTCATGGCGCTGCTGAGGCCGCCCACGGCCGTGTTGGTGACCGTCTTGCCGCCGTGTCCGTTGCAGGTCCAGTCGACGAGGATATTGTTGGGGCTGATGTCTTTCGAGGGTAATTAGGGTCACGGGTTAGCTTCAGTCTTCTTTTCCCCCTATTTTTTTTATTGCAAGTGGCCATACCAAGGTGTGCCCAGTTCTTCCTGTGCACCTCTTGGATCGTCTCGGCGACGGTCGTTATGATCCTAGCTCGCTCGAACACGGGGAATTCGGGATCCTCCTCGATCAAGTCGAAGAGAGTGGTCCTGAAGAAGGGGTAGACCAGGACTTGCTCATCTAGGTCGCGGTCTACGTGCAGTCGGAGCCGGCGGGAGCCTGCAAACTCGGCTGCAAAATCTCGGCACTTGTTGTAGGTGTAATCAAGCGGGCTCTTGAGCACAAAGCTCCGGCCCCCAGACCTGGAGTTGTACAAGGTTTGTCAATGGGCGTTTGCTGGGCATGGCCAAGCGGCCAGGGGCGGGGTGGCCCAAGGGTTTTGGGGGCAGAGCACTCACTCGGCCTTGACGACCACGGATTCCGAGGTGTATCGGCAGCGGTGAAGCACGTCTCCCTTGACATATACGCGACCGGACGCGCCCAACATGGTCGGCTGCATTTTCATGCCCATCTCCGAGGTGGCCGGGGGAGGGCGGCAGTAGCTGGCGAAGCGCCGGACCAGCATCGTGGATCTGTTGGCTACCTCGGAAGTGCAAGCAAGAAACAGAGATTGGCGAATGTGGCAAACCGGCATGTCTTGTTTGGCGATGTAGGAATTTCCACGGGATGTTGAGGGGTGAAGGGATGCTGGTATGCTCTGCGACCGGACAGGAGTTGTATTTCGATCTATATGTATGCTCTCAGGGACAGGAGAAAGGTAGGGCATTCCGGGAATTTCCTTTCAAAATACGCTCTAAGCCTCTGCTACGCGCCACGGAACCTTCGGGTCGGGAGACCAAGGTTCGATTCACGGAAAGTATGTTGGTGATGGCAGCAGTGCTGTGCTTCGGGACTCGAGGTTGGGGGCTTTCAAAGCTACCATTGGTGAAGGCGGGCTAATCCAACGGCTTGAGCCATGCTGCGGAATCGCAGCGCATCTTTTTTAGCAAACCATCGAATCCGTACAGTAACACCAGCTACGGTGGGTCTTGACCGGATGGCCAGAACCGTGGGCTCAGGAGTGACCCCTGAGCTTATATAAGCGGAGCAGTTTTGCTCTTTCTTGGCCCCGGGCTGGACACTTGCCATTCCCGTCATGGCCTGGAATAATAAGGAACACCAGATCCGCTGCGCCCACGTCGGCTACGTCTGATAGAGGCAGAGGACGGTCCCTTGGGCGGTTTCACACGGGCTATTTCCAGCTTCGGAGAAAGCACCAGACGGCACACCTCTTCTAATCCAGCCTCACCAATTCGACTAGAATTGGGAAAACCCAGGGGCCCAAGCGGGAAAAGGGATTGAGAACCAGTTAATTACCGCGCAAAGGATCTTTCGACCTACCAAAATAATAGCAGGGCTTTGCGGGAATATATTCTCTATTTGCCTGGAGGTTGCAATGTCGGCCACGACAAACGTTTCACTCCCCTACGGACGGTTAACTTGCTTCTTTTCCTGTCCTATCTCCTTCTTATTTTCTCTATTACTTTCCTTCATGTTCCACTCCCGATGCAACAATGCGAACGGCCACGCAAGAGCTGCAGGCCACCAACCGATCAGCGGCGGCGCCCAGCCGTCCAATCCAAAGCCGCTGTAACCGACCTCCCCGCTGGATGGATCCGTGCTGCACCTCGAGCTCAGCTGAGCCAAGGAGCGCGCGCCGTTGGGCCATCCGTCAGCTTATGGGTCAGGGAAGCATCCCGATCTCCCTACCCTCACCGCACCTGGACCAAGCCTGAGAGCCGGCCCGTGGCTCGGTTCGGTTTCTTGGCGAGTAGAAGTGCAGAAGCCCTCGGCCATCGGTCACGGGGGTTGGACGCTCTCTCAACACGAAGTCTTCCCCGCAAAATTGCTGCGTTGGCTGCAGTGCACCGGTCTAGCCGCACCCCTCCTTTGACATAATTATTTCCCTGCTCGACGCAATCGATACGAGACGCAATCATGCGACCCTCCCACTTGCAGCCGGCGATGCCTCTCCCGCCGTCTTGGTCCAGCGTGGGTGTATCTTCTGCATGATGTGACCTCTCGGCCATGCGTCGTATTCGGACCCTTTGCCGCTCCCGAATGCCCCTCCCCCGAGTGAGACCTAGCCGGAGCTGGCTGGGGTGGTCATGCAGGCCGTTCTGCATCTGCCGTGTCTGTGGGTAGGAATCCGCCAACCAGGGCTTGGCGACGCTTGAACATGTGTCGACCGGCGAATGGACGCGCAGCCAGACACAGCCCCAGGTTTTTAGCTCCAAATTCTGGTCCCGGATGTCGGCGCACCGCCCGAACGGCTGCCTATAGCGTCTAGGTACAGCGCCCTTTTCCCTGCCTGATCTCGTGGCATTTATTTATGGCATTCCGCTAGAACGCTCCCCTGGCCTGGACGTTAGGCTTTCTGCCTAGCCAATAGTTGGCTAGGTGGTAGTGGAATAGATGGAATTTTTCGATCGCGAGGGAGAGTGAAGAAACACATGATTACGTCCCGGGTTGGCTGTGTTCTGCGCTGATTTTGAGCAAAAGCGCGCGACGTCATCAGCTACCATCTGCGCAGCTGACGCTGGGAGTCTCCAGGCCGGTTTCGGGGCTGAGAATCAGGCCTTGCTGATGTGACTCCCGTGTCGTTACGGACCCTTCCGGTCATATCTGGCGAAGCCGGGAAGCTGAAGCGTTTTGCGCCTTGGCAAAGGTGCAGGAGTCTAGCCCAAGCCACCTACTTGCGCCCTCACGTAGCCGGACAGCCCTGACGGCAGCAGTCGGGACCTCTCGCCATCGCGAGCGGCTGGAAAGTGCAGGTCACGCCGAAAATCCTTCCCGAAGCAGGCACAATACGAGGTCGGGCTGAAGCAGGCAGCAGCTCTTGCGTCGGTGGGAAAGCGTCGTAGATGGTAGACAAGTCACGACTGCTCGGGTATAAAAGGGCGTCTTCACCCTCTGGTCTAGGTTCTCCTTTTCTCGTCCATCACCACCGCAGCAAGCAGCAAGCAGCAGCAAGCAAGCCATTCGCTCCAGACTCCACGCTCATAATAATCGAAACCACGCGGTCCTCCACAAGCCAACACAACCAAGCACAACCGTCATCATGAAGGTCTTCGCCGCCGTCACCGCCCTTGTCGCCGCCGTCCTCGCGGCCCCCACTGAGGACAGCCTGGGCGCCCCCGGCTGCACCCCCGCCACCTACGCCTGCGCCCGCAACCCCAAGACCGGCAGCGAGGGCTGGAAGGTCTGCGACACGCAGCACATTTGGCAGGTAAGCTTTGGTCCTCATCTGCGCGCGGGGTCATGCCTTGTTGCTGTTGAGCACGAATGCTAACGGGAATGTTCATCAAGTACGCCGGCGATTGCCCGCCGAAGACCAAGTGCATGTTCCTCCCTGCCAACGGCAGCCCTTACTGCATCCCGGTCTAGGCATCCGGCTTAACCATGAGAGAGGAGGAGATTATTGGGTTGTGGCTAGGTTGCGAGATGGGAACAAGAGAGGGGAGAAGCGATCATGTCGGGTCAGTCGGTGCCAGATGGTCGGTGTCAGTCGCTCAGGGCACGGGGCGGCGCTCCTTTGAACGCTCCTTAAACACTCCTTTACGTATTCGGATGCTTCTCTAATCAGATAACGATTTCACTTTGCAAACCTGTTCCCGTAAGCGTTGAAAGATACACACTCCAGGCTAGTATCTGCTACATTTGTCATTTGGCCAACTAGCCACGAGCATGTAGAGCTGTTTTCATGTCCCCGGCCCCTATTTCATCTTACATCTCCTGGTCCAGCATCTACCTACTTAGGCTCCAACTTAAATCCTCCTGTGTAACTTATTAGAAGATGCCAGACTATATTTCCATTCGTTATTGGTCCCCTGACTAGGTTAGGTCATAACTCACCTCTTCTTCTCTATTCGCAGTTGACTCAGGGACTCCGCTATTCGCCCCTGTTGACCCCCTCTGAGCCGTGCCCTGTCTGTCGACCGACGCGACCGTTTCACAACATTGGCCACGTAGGCAGCATATCATATGCGGACGGCAGCGTGCGGTATGTTTGACTGGGCCGGACGGCGTTAGTGTACTCCACAGCGCTCACCGAGCTGCAGGGTACGTGCGACGATATGAGAGACATTTTGAGTGGTCGAGCCTCCTGCCACCTCGGATCCTAGCGCCAAGCACTTTTTATCCTCGGAGATACGAAATTTCCCACCAACATACAATGTCGGTGAGCGCGCAGCGCTGATGCAGCCGTCACGAGGTCACCAAGGAGCAAATTTTTCTCGAAGCGGCGCATGGTCCGTCCGTGCCTCTCGGCACCGCTGGGATCTGCTCCTCAAGGCTAGGCAGTCATTGCCACGTATCTTGAAAGGCCCAGGCCCGCACGCTTTCGGTGTGCCACGCTTTCTGACGGCGATGTGCACTTCAGCCCTTGTACGACCTCCGATCGAGGGCACTCATTTGCTCCGTCTAGTCAATGGCTGTTCGGGCATCCCGTCGCGAAGCGCCATTTTCTCAGCGAGAGGATCCTCAGAGCGTGTCAACGCTTTCGTGGCTAGCGGCCGGCATCAAGAACGGCTCGTGTACCCGAGGAAAAAAAAGGGGCTGCACAGCAAATCCGGACAGCCCCAAAGACACATGATTCGACAATAACTATCAAATGCCACAAAAGAGCAAGGGATGAGACGCATGGGGGAGACCGGAGGATAATGTCCGCGCATTATCTACGTATCCAACCAACCAGCAGGCGGATAAGACAAGCCGAAACATAAAACGTCAACGAGTAGGACGTCGACTAGACGCGCGCGTGATCAGGGTTGGGCGTCTGTTAACCGCATCATGCAGGGTCGCTTAGAAACGGCAACGATTGGAGGTCGGGCATCAACGGGACTCGGGATGATGTATGCTCTCCGGGACGGGCAACGTACCGCACCAGGTACGTAGACGCGGGCTCCAGCAACGGGGACGAGATAGCAGGTGACAAAAGGTAGACATATGGCAAACATTGGAGACACCTGGCGATGTGGCGCGGCGTGCGGCTCTCCCGGAGGTTACCGCCGTAGGCGACAAAGTAATTAGCGCGCATGTGATGCGGAAACTAGTGCTGACGGGGAAAGGGTTCAAAGGCTGCAGACGCCCCCACGGCGAGGGCAACTATTAGACGACCGCAAGGGTCCGCGCCGCCCGCGCTTGCTCGGAGGCATCCATGCCCAACCCCGGATATGGCAAGGGGCGGGCCTTATTCTGACCGTGTCGTTCGGGGTCCACTCTTCGGCGAAATCAGCAGACCCGTCTTGACGACGCCGGCGGCTGACTGGCTGGCCGTTGGGAGGGAGGGAGGGATGGTGGCTGGGTCGGGCGGCGAGCCGGACCAGCCGGTCACGAGAAGAGATAACGACGGCAGAG
>PYSR01000162.1:0-20000 GCA_003049425.1 Magnaporthiopsis incrustans | reverse complement strand
TCCACCAACGCCACATCCCGAGTGGATGCTGGAACACACCTTCATGGAGAGAAGACAGAGCGTGAGAGGGCGGCCTGCATGCCCAGATGAGGAGTTGGCTTGCGGCTGGACAGCGCTATTGGATTATCAAAGGGCTTCACGCACACACTTTCGACCGGTCAAAAGCGGGGATGACAAAAGGTGGCGTCATCCAATATTACCAGGCAGGCCTCTTCAGCCGGCTCGCAGAGACGGCGGGAAGGCTGCACTCGTATTGCAATCTTCCAACCGCCTAGCGCCCCGGGTCGATACGCTATGACCACTCCGCGGGACGCCACCCGTCTGGGGTTTGGCACGGCTGGGACAAGGGAGCTCAAAGAGCTGCTGTAAACAGGATCGCCCTCCCTTCCCCCTGCTTCTCCCCCCAGCCCCTCGTCCCATCTGTCATGGATGTCGGAGCTGGCCTGGCCGTCGTGCCGTCCCCTCAGTTTTTCCCGATCTTGGATGCTTGATCGGCAGTTCGCTGACTCTTCCTCATTCCGGCTAGCTGCCAATGTCGATCTACTACGATCTCGCTCAATGTGACATGTATGATGTTTGTTGTGTGGCTGCAGCACCACCACTACCACCCAGCCCATCCATATCTAGACTGGCGCCTGCACAATACTTGTATGCTCTATCACGCGGGCTCTCGGGATACCAGATGGAGAAGGGCGATGACGGAAGGAAGACGAGCCGGCCCTCCGCATTTGATAAGGGCTGCACCCTTTCCCTCATAAAGCCTTCAGCAGAGCCTCAATAGTTTGTTCGCTGCTCGGCCCCCTCGCCCCCCATCTCCTGCCCTGCTCCCTTGTTTGTTTACCTGGTCTGTTTGTTGCCCTACAGCCCAGCTCAGCTGAGCACGCCTCCTGTCCGCCGCTAGGTCCACCTGGCGGATGGTGCGAGTAGGCCACGTCTTGGAGGAGGCGCCCAATCAGAGCGCCCGGCGTCTTTGCTGGGCCACCAGCCACAGACAGGCTAGAACGAAAGCAGCCTATCCGACATCAGCTTCCGCATAAGATAGATATCTGTACTGTGTTTCCAATATCAAGGCTGTCTCTTGTCCGTGGCATCGTTGCTGACCGCCTCTTCAGGTGGATAATTTCCCAGAGTGCCGTGCACCAACTTCCCGCCCGTCCCTGTCCAAGACGCGGGCTAAGTCTTGTGGGTGTGGCCCAAATCTTGCCCATCACCCAGTCAGCCGTCACGCCGCATGCCCGCCTACCTTTTGGCCCCTCCCTTTACAAGGGAGACGCTATCGCTTGTTTTTGTGGCGTCCAAGGCAGTCGCAAAAGGCCGATCGGGCCCCCTCTTCCTCCGCCTTTTTTTCTCTCTCCATTTTGTCCACTTCTCGCTCAGTCTCCTCCTATTCTTTCGGCGCGACCTCTCCTTCCCGTTTGCGAGCGTGCACATCCTAGTGCTTACACTA
This sequence comes from Magnaporthiopsis incrustans, assembly GCA_003049425.1. Taxonomy (NCBI): domain Eukaryota; kingdom Fungi; phylum Ascomycota; class Sordariomycetes; order Magnaporthales; family Magnaporthaceae; genus Magnaporthiopsis; species Magnaporthiopsis incrustans. The sequence continues at coordinate 18,553 of PYSR01000162.1, read as the reverse complement.
TAACTCCTGGTCCAGGTGGAACCGTCCTTGGCCACAAGCCTCAAATTCAGGGCTTGCCGCGCGCTGCCGCGCGCCTATTTCGCGAGATATTGCCGCCTGGACCTGGCGCTACAGCGTGGAGTCACCGTCGAGCTCCTCTGCTAGCGGCCTCCAAGCTCGCGCCCCCGTGCCGGTCGCCTGACCGATCGCCTGGCCGCCCCGTTGCCTAATGGTTCGCGTGGCCGCCGGCGGGCGTGGCTTACCGTCGCCCCGCGGCTCGAGCGTCCTGGCCCTCTCCGTCTCCCCTCCGTCATATTCAGGGGCAAACAAAAGAGCACATCACCTGGCGGTCACGCCCCAAAACCGGACAAACCCGAGGCGCAGCGGGGACTGCTTCCGTCTCTCGATCACTGGTTTTTTTTTCGGCTCTTGTTGTTTACCCTCCGCTTTCCTTCCCTGCAACGCACAGCCACCTCGCCCGGAGATGACTCTCGTTTATTCTCTGGCTTCGCCCTTGTCGTCGCCTGCGTGCCCCGTTATCGTGCCGCCCTATCTGGGCACCCCCACGCAGACCCAGCCGACACTACGCCTGTTTTGCGAGGCCTCCGCTGGCAGGATACCACGGAGGATCGCCTTGCCCAAGGGTATTTCCAAATACCCATAACCCCCTGTCGAAGCTCATCATTACTCACTCTCTCTCACTCTCTCCATCTCTCGCAGACTAAAGCCGAAACACGCCCCTGTCATGTCCTCCGGTATCTCGACGCCTCCGCAAGATAACACCGCCGCCGTCCGTGCTCGACATTACCGCCCTGCCACCCGACCGGTCTCGTACACGCCTCACGCCCTCTGGTCCATATACAATGGCACACGCCGTGCGACGCGTCCGCCCTATAGCCATCCTTTGGCTCCCAGTCTCTCGCCCCTGGCTAGGGGCGCAGGTCCCACCGGCAGCTGGCCCGGGAAAGGCAAGAGGGGTGAAAGAAAACAGCGATGCCCATGCTAGCCAGGGGCAGGGCACGTCGGTAACCCTGCCTATTGGTTAGGTGTTTATATGGATTCGTTGCTATTCTGCTCGGTGAGCCCCTGGTTTCGTCACCATGGGTGGCAGTGACAGGTCGCGATAGAAATATTATTTCCACGACGCCCGTCTGCCTTTTTTTTTGCCACAGCCACCCAAGTCGTCGGTCAAAAAGGCGAAGCTGGTTACGCCGGCAACACAACAAAAGCTCACGCCGCCGCCGTCTCTGTCTGCGAAGTACAAAAAGCCCAGAGTTCCCCCGGCTTGCAACAACTCAGCCATCACATCACCCTTCTCGCATTCTCTTTCTCAGAGACCCCTGGCCCTTCCAGCGTAGACAGCACTCCACGGCTCGGTAATTACACGCTCACCACCGCTCTTTGGCTCCTCAACCTTCGCCAAAATGAACACCGAGGGTGAATTCTCGCCGGCCCAGCCTCAAACCCCACCTCCAAGCCCGCCGCGAAAGGACAACGCGAACGGCGCCAGCACCCAACCGTCCCCCAAGAAGTCGAAATCCGGCGGTGCCAAGGGCAGCAAGCACAAGCACAAGTGAAACCCTAGAGGGTGGCGAGGAAGGGAGACACAAGATCAAGGCCCGCCGCCTATGTCGCCCTCCTGATAGCACCAAGCTCGCCCCATCCGCTCGGGCTTTCACGAAACGTTCCCGCCTTTTCCACCGTCAGCACTAGCCTCTCCGGGAGTTGCTTGATCCGAGGGGACGAAGACAAGAACAAGGCCATCACACAAGAAGAGACGGGGCGAAAAAGGGGGAGACTCGCGCCGCGCCACCCCAGCCAGACGCATGCACAAACATGGCGCACAGGAAGCCATCCGGTTGGGTCTAACCAGAGCCAAGACAAAGAGAAAAAAAGAAGGAGTGGAGAACCCAACCCCTCCTACACAAGAGCGAGGAAGCACGCCGAAACATCTGGCATCCAGGCACTCTCGACAACAGGGCTGTCGTGGTGGCACAGCGCGAGCGATACACCCAGCCAGCCAGCCAGCGACATAGTCACCGTGTTTTCCAGGGCGTTCGGCAGCGCGTTCTGGTGGCTTGGCTTAGCGTCGTTGTTGCGCAGTCGGACGTTTTTCTTTTTTCTCTCATTTCTTTTTATTTCCTTTTCCTTTCTTTTTTTCTTCTTCCCCCAAATCACCCACGCCCCCATACCCCATACCTCGGAGCCTTTTTACACCACGTCAGCCCTGTTTTGCCTTTTTTTTTCCTCCGTCACCCCTTCCCTGTGTGGCTGGCGCATTAGCTTGTGACTGTTTGCCTTGTCAGAAAACAGCCCCACCGATAATTAAGTCCCTCTCATCCCCTTCGCTTCATCTTCACGCCTTCACAAAATCCCACGCCCTTGACCTTTCATCTCCCGAAAGTCTTGTAAGAGACTGGCTCCCCAGCCTCCCTCTGTCATGGCCTATAGATCAACATCGTCGGCGTTGTGGTAAAAATGCTCCATCCAAGTTAGACGCCCCGAATAGATTAGAGCACTTATTCTTATCGTAATAATCACATGTTTCTACCTATTCACCACCTATCTTGTTTCAACTGGTCATCGGTGGGACAAGGTCTCCAAGCGCCGATCCTGCCGCTTCCGGCACCGGCAAAAACGGCTTCCATTGCCATCCAATAATGTTTGTTGTTTCATCGGACCATCGGCCGTCAGCCAGCTGCCTTCCCTGGTTCCTGCAGGAGGGGGTCCCTCTTCTTTTTCAGTCTTTTTCCTCATTTCTCTGCTCACCAGAAGCCGGGAATCTTCTCACACCGGCCTCGACCCGACCCGTGTCAGAGCATTTGAGCAGCAACAAGGCGGCGCAGTGAACTTCCGTGCTGCGGCACAGCTGTGCCACGATCAGTCCTCCCCCTGGAACCGGGGAGAAAGAGAGAGGCCTTCTCCGTCACATGTGAAAAAAGAAAAGAAGAACCTGGCGTCTGCGACACCCGAGGCCAATTGCCTGATAGGACAGCGTACCGTCCTGAGACTCCGCCACCACAGCGTACCTTGCGGCCAGCGTAACGGAAAGCCGGCCGGCACACACCGCTACAACGCTGCGCGTGAGTGAGGCACGCACCGGGAGAGAATTACATGAGTGAGAGGATTGGCCGGCTCATGCCCGCGCGTGCACATGCTTCAGCCTCAACTCCAACAAAAACTCGAGGCTACCCAAGCGATATCTGCGCCCGAAGAGACCAGCCTGCTGGGCAAGGCAGTGCTTTCAGCTGGGAAAGGTTTGTTTCGACCCCCTGTCTGCCTGCTTGGCGTTGATGCCCCCCAACCCTTTGTCTCAATACAGCCTTCCCCAACAAATATCTACCCCTCACAATCCCAAGCCAATGCAAGGCAGAGGCTCTTTGTCTTCAGATATATCAGCCACAACAGCAGGGCAGTGCCGCGAGCTGGATTCCTTTTTCGTCTTCAGCTCGTCGTCTTGTTCGCAAGTATCGGGCATGTCACATTTTGCCCAAAGCTGCAGCCAGCCAGAGCACAACGGGTAGGTGCAGGACATTATGCGTTATCGTTGGCCAAACCACAAGCCACGGCCACAATGGCGTCCAGTGGCTGGCCTTTTATATGCAGGCCTTCGCCGACACGTGAAATGAGGCGCAGGCGGTGCCGGTCAGTTGACCGGCCGCGTGAGAAGATTCCAACGGCGGTTGTGTGCGTCCGACCGCTTCTTTGTTTTTCTCTTCTCTTTACTATGACGACCCTACCTTGTCGGGAAAATCAAAGCAAAAACAAACGCGAGGCAATGTAGAAGAAGGCTCATCGGCCAGCCAGCCTAGGCAACAGCGTCCGTCTCCTCGTTTGATTGGATCCCACTGCTGCCGTGGATGCTACCTCAACAACTGTGTGCAGCCCGTATGTGCCTGCTGGGAAGACCAAAAGCCCCACCTACACCAATAACCCGGTGGCTTTCAAGCCTCTCAATCACTGGCGAGAGAGAGAGAGAGAGAGAGAGAGAGAGAGAGAGAGAGAGAGAGAGAGAGAGNNNNGAGAGAGAGAGAGAGGGAGAGAGAGAGAGAGAGAGAGAGAGAGAGAGAGAGAGACAAAGGTGTCAACCCGAGGTTACATCGCCTCTCGAGGCCAGGAGCCCCCTGTTTCGAGCAGAGGGGTATGCCGTTCCCGGCGGCTCCGACGTACGGAGAGGGACCGCAGGGCATCTTTGCCTGTCCATTCTCCTCCTGGAATGAGCCGCTTTCAGGCATTGCCCGGCGGGAGCAACTCGCGCTAGCCGCTGCGGTGCTTCCGCTGGCTCTTGCTCACACCGCTGGTCCCCACGGGTCCATTCTGGGCAAAAAAGGTAAAATGTTCCAATCTACTTTATTTTTAGCCCCTGTCACATTCTTTCCTCGGGCGCAGCTATGAAGCGAGAGCACTGCCAGAAGACCTCCTCGTCGGATCAAGTGGTGTGGCAAAGCGCGAGTTGCTGGGCAACAGAACGAGGCCCGGCTGCCAGGTACCTCAAAGGCGCAAGCAGGAGGATGCCCTCTCATCTCCACCCCCAGCGACGTGGCCAGAGCTACTGCTGTGGCACGACGCCTTCGTCAATGGTTGCCCAGCCTGTGACGATCATGCCGCCTTTTGCCAGCGCCCAGAGCATGTATCTCCGGAGCATGTATGACTCCTAGGGCTTGCGAGGGACTCTTTTCCAATGCCCTTCCATTGGCCGCAATGCGCGTTTCATCCACCTAGCGTACGGGGATGCTGACGGGCTCGACCCTGCTCTGCTCGTGTCCGCGTCTTCCGGCCCGGGCTATTATCAGGCGGCCCTCCTGCATGCCAGCCATCGCCGGCCACCCTTCTGCTCTCCCCACTCTGTTCAGGTCGTTTCTCCCGACCGTATGGCCCGGCCCAGACTCTCGCTATCACATCCACCCATGCACGTATGTGGCACTGACAGGGCCATATAGAGCGGGCAGGCAGGCAGGCGGGCGGGCGGGGAGCCTGCTAGGGCTCCAACCATGACTCCCACCCCCTGTCCCGCCGGCCAGCCAAAAGACAACAAATCAGTCCCCATATTTTAGGAAGAAGGCTGGGGCTGGACTTGCCCGTACCGTCGATCGCCCGTCAAGTGCCCCATCAGAGATGTAACCCGTAGTTCGGGGACGACCTGGGTCAAAAGTTTGGTTTGGGCGAGGCCGCGGTCGGCCGACGGGAGGCCCCCACGATGAGCCTTCCGCGCTAATCCGATGGGATCCCCAGTCCGAGCCAGCAGATCCCGGCTCCGCGGCGACGCCGCCGTGCAGATGGGGAAAAGAAATTATCAGGGGCTTCTATGCACCTTGTTCGAACGTCGCATCCACAAACAGGGTGGGTTTGGGTCTGTTTTTTTTTTTCTTTTTCTACTTTTTTTTTTTCTTTTTACTCTTATCCCTCTGTTGCCGAGATTGTGCGTCAGCACTACTCCGTCGTGGTTTTTGCTCCCGCTTCTCAAAAGTTAAAACAAACCGATGGCATTGGATTGGCTGCCGCAGCCTTACCAAAACGGAGCCAATACGTAAACAATCATGCCAAGATCGTCGGCGAGTTTGATACAAGCAGGTGTGGTACTTTTTTATGGGGGCGGCCCAATCTTTCCCAACCCTTGCCTGCCGTATTGTTGATCTGCGGAGGGTTGATGCCAGTCGCTTTGACCTGCCAGTTGTCGCCGTCTGTGATCGGCGAAAGCCGCAAACAAAAACAGGGTATCGCTGTCTTTTTTTTTTCTAGATTCTGACAGAGGTGATAGTTAGAAGGGGTCCCATTCACGAACAGGGGGTCATGGACGACCAACGACGCAACCCCTGCTTTAGGTCCTATCAGCGACCCATGTCTCATAGAGGTGGTGTGTGCAGATGGGATTTACCAACTTTTTCCACTTTTTCCTCCACCCCTGGATGGGCATTTGTCTACCGTTTGGGATAAATGCGGTCCTTCTGCCTGCTACCTAAGACGGGGGGTGCTCCGGCAGCTGAAGTGTTGAGTGTTGTTTGCTGCCACGGCTGTTCTTCCACTTTTGGTGTGATCCGAAATAGTGGGCACAGATGCTAGCTAGTCATTATCCCGAGGGCTGAGGCACCACTTCTCCTGGCCCGCCCTTTACCCCTCGTCTCCCTCCGGCCATGGGGACCCATGGAGCCTGTCTCTGACCCGGCGGCAACCTCTGCCGGGGTTGCCCGTTTCAAGCAAAGTCAACGAAAGGGGCTGGCAAGGCTGGACCGACTTCCTTGACGCTCCTTGTGCAAGGCTCTGCGCAGCCAGAGGAGCCATGAGAAAAGGAGAGAGGGACATGCTTTGCCTGCTTACTGGGTTGGTACCAAGCACCCAGAGGGACTAGAGCACGCCCCGCTGGGAAAGCCCTGTATTTGGCGCGCAGGCACAGTGGCAACTCCCTGAAAACGACACGGCCGTGGCGTGACTAGGGGATGGCTCGTTGTCGAAACCGGTAAGGGATTTTCTGGGTTCAGAGAGATCACGATTCACTGCGCTAGCTAAAGCACGCGCTGGCCTCAGCATGCTTGTGGGCAAGTCAACAGCCAAAACACGGCGCTGTCTGTGGTTTTTTTCTGCCGTCCTCTGCACCCGAAATCGGCCGGGTTTTGTGATATTCTCATGATGGAGCTGGCCAGCGGCGTGGCGTGACGCGGGATGAGAAAAGGTGTCTCTCTTGGCCTTTGGCGCTGAACACATTTGCGCGTGGTGTGCCCCAACCTCCTTGTTTTCTGTTTTTCCCCTTCACCTATCCATTTCCCTGGCAAGGCAGCAAAGTTACAATCAGCCCACACACACCACTATCCGCTGTGACTCACAGTCCCTGCCGGCAGGGGGGCGCTTTCAGGACGTGCGAGGCTTTTCCCGCGCTGATGCGTGGGCGCGCAACACACGTAGGCGCGGCACGGCGCAGGAATCAGCAAACGGGGACGCTACGGCTCTGAACTGTCGCCTGCATCTCGCTGTGTGTTGTAACGCAGCACGCACGGGAGCGAAATCCGCGCAGGCACGCTGTGAGGGAGGTACACGAGCCAGCTTTCTGCGGGAACAGCAAACAAACGATTTGCTCGAGTGTGGGTAGCATCGAAACAGGTTTCCGGGGAACACAAGAATCTGCCCCGGCAGCGAGAGCTGGGGCAAAAGTAAGCAGACGTAGGGAGGGACAAAGACGGAGAGAAGGCGGGGCACAGGGGGCGGGCCCTGTTTTGCTGGCACTGCCGAGGGGACAGGCTTGAATCTGGTGGTATTTTCAGCTTGTGAGCGAGGTATGGAGAAAGGGAGCTGGGACGGAATGGAAGCGTCCACCCTGGCTGCTGCTACCACTGCCCCTTTTTTTTCCTTTTTGCTGCTTCGTCCTCGCTGGTGTCCGCCCCTGTCTCGCCCTGCCAGAGAGCCGTACACAGTAGGTCAAGAATGTGTTGTAGGGCTCTCTTCAGGTGCGCTGGGTGACCCTGCAGTCTCCCTGCCACCCGCAGATATACGGCGCAGTTAGCGGCACCGCTGTAGGCTGCACCACAGGCGGTACCATCCATTACAGGCAGCCTGAACGGCCGACCTTCCCAGTGATCGACAAAACCGCACATACACACACACACAAACACCCCTGACAAGTCATAGTTGGTGTGTGTGCCCGTAACCCCTTGTTCAGCAGCTCGGACAGGGAGTTCCGAGAGTGTAGGAGAACGAGCACCACTCGCTCGCCCGCGCTGGTGACGATAGAGATGGCGGGGAGCAGACATGGATCTAGTCACCATCCTAAAGCCTTCGTATGTGTGTGCGTGCGTACGGCTGGCTGTTTTGAGATTTGGGAGGGTAAAATACCTGATTTTGTTCTGCTTTCTCTTTTTTTTTTTCTCTCTCACTTCCCATCCCTGTAATGGCGACAAAAGGACCCCCTGCTGACCGACCGAGCACGTCGTGCCCAGCTCATCCTGGCACCCGTACGTCATGATCAATGCCAGTCTGTTTAGCTTGTCACATCTCACAAAACTGGCGGGCTTTGGTTCCCTCTCGCTCTTGTCAGTGAGGACGTGTCCCCACAATTCGTGTCAACATGGGTATGTCGTTGGTATTAGGCTCGGGGTTGTCGTTCGCCCACCGTCCGTGAACTTTTGGCCGATGACATCCCGTTACCACCGTTAAGGACAAGACACGCCATTTTCCCGGGCAGCTATCCTGTCCTCGCTCACGTATTGGCAAGAGGATGGGTGTGTATTCTGGCTCTCAGGATTTTTTTCTCTTTCTTTTTATGGCTCTTCTGTCTCTTTTTCTCATTCTCGGGCCGGCAGAAATTTTGCCGAGCGTGGTCGAGCGTGGTGGTTGCGGCTGCTTACCTACAGTAAGAACCCAATCGGTTATGTCATCAACAACTCAACAACACCCACCATCGGCCCCCGATTCTTTCCCAGTCGCTTCCCACACCCAAGATCTGCAAGGGTGGGTGTTGGTTGTCTGGGGTCGGCCACAAAAGCCTTGGCTGCAGACGGTCCGAGTGATGGGTGGATGTAGGGAGAAAGGGTGAATGCGGGTGTGCGGCGGGCTAATCGAGATGGTTATTTGTGCGCATATTTCGTTTGGGTACGCAAACCGAAGGCTGATTGTTGCTGGCATGAGTATTTGATGGCGTAAAGCGTATGTGTGGTGTGTGTATTGTGGTGTAATTACAGACCATCCTGCCTAAAATAAAAAAAAATAAAAAGAAGAGGAAAAAAGAAAACAAGGTGGTTAGGTCGGCGGTGGACCCATAAATATCTTATCTTTGGGCGAACCTGCCATCCATCTTTTTTTTCTTCTCTGGGCAAGGTGCGGACCTGCCCAAACCGGGGTTCTGGCAGGCAAAAAGAAAAAAAAAGGCCCGCACGCACTGAGGGCTCACAGGCAGGCACCCTTGTGTGTCCGCAGCCCGAGACTGCGACGTCCAGCGTGCGTGCAAGGCCGGATCTGCCTGTCTCCACCTCCCACCATTTTTTTTGTGCCTGCTGGACTTGGCTGATGGACTTGAAAGACTTCTTCCTGGCGTCCCAGCACCCTTCGGCTGGGCCCGCCCTTCGGCGTCTTGCTTCCAAATATGCCATGCCAGCGCGTATGTGGCGCCACGGCACCCATAGCTTCCTCGCGCTCCCTCCACAGTCGTCTGCCGGGCTCGTCCGAGTATATGCTCAGCTTCATATATTTTGTGTACATCCAGCGGACATACAAACTGCACTCTCTGGCTCGAGGCGTGGCCGGCTGGGGGACGTCTCCGGCCGAGAAAGCCTTCTTAGTTTCCTTCTCGGGGGTATCTGAAGGGTGGGAGTCCCCCGGACATGTGGGAAAGTTGGGACCGAGATTGTCTGAGCGTCAAGGCGTAAGAAGAAGAAAAAAAATGTCCTTGACTGCTAACGGCTGCTAACAAAGGCCGCTAGCGCGCCAGCGGCATGGTGGTACGAACTGAGTCCCGGACGGGTCGGGAAATGACAAAGGAGAAAAGCAATAAACCATGACTAACCCTCCGTGCGTAGCGCCGGTCGGGGCCTGGCGCGATCAGAAGCGCCCGTTTTGCCTTCCAACTAGGTAGGGAAGCGCCACGCGGGGAGAGATGCGGCCGGCGGTGCCAGCTGTGCGAGCAGCGTAGCTTGCTTTTTTTTGTCGGCGAGGCCTCGACGAGCAGGGCACGTCGACACGACAACCAATATCGGGAGTCTTGCAGGTCCCCCGTCCCAACTAGCCCCTGATTTGTTTCTACCGTTCTCCTTTCCCGTTCCCATCCTCGGTCGGGCCGAGAACATAGGCAGGCAGGCAGGCAGGCTAGCGACAGCGACGCATGCTGCGTGTGGCGCGCCCTCAGTGGTCGGGTTGGGCAAGGGGGAGGAAAGAGCGTGCACCAGCTTGCTGATTGCCCACGGGCTTGGTGGTGCGGTTCGCGAGATGAGAGGTGCCTCGGCTTGCTGGACCGCTTTTTCCGCTTGCATGAATGAACGGACTTCAGGACTTTTTTTTATGGCTTAATGTCTCGCCGAGATTATCCGGCACATCAAGGAGGACCTCTGTGGGCCAGATGTCATAGCTGGCCCGGCGATGTGGTTCGTTGGAGGTCTCTCTTTTCTTTGCTTCTTGTTTTTAAGGTGTGTCTCAGCAATAGTAACTTCCTGCTTTGGCTGCATCGTGCATTGCCTGCCGGAAACACCCCTGGGCTGCCTGGCTGGCTGAGCTGGGGCATCCGGAAAGGGAGACCTGCAGATCGTTCGTCTCGTCCTACATGCACGACTGCGGCGCAGAGAGCTCAGTGGACGGACGCCCATCAGCCGAACCAATCCCTGGCGTCTGGTGGCCTCAAATAACGAGCGTCTTGGGCTAGTTTTGGTGTGGTAGCATCTGCCAACAGGGAAGCAACCAGAAAAAAAAACCAGTTCACGCTGGCGGGTGCTCGGGTGGATGCTGACGCTGCAGGACATGGCGGTTTTGGCTTAGCACTCTTTTGCCAGGAGGCCAGTAGATGCGCTGGTAGACCCACGTTATTACTTGGCTAGGATTGTGAGTGGCGGAGCACGAAAAAAAAAAAAAAGAGAGAGAGAGAGAGAGAGAGAGAGGCGGGAGTGCGCTCTTTTTGCGTGTGCGTGTGTGTGTGGTTGCAAGCGGCGCCTGGTGGGCCAGATCTCGTCCGGATCAGACGCGCTAGCCAGCTTTCATGCCTGTCTCGTCCAGGGACGAGGGTGGTTGGGTGACAGCCAAACTGAAGAGCAGGCGGTGGTGTGGTTGATCTCGTGTTGAGACGATGGCAGGGAAGCAAATGGTGGCCTCAGCTGCGCAGGGTTGGCCGTCCACGATCGTCTCCTGCTGCTCCTGCTGCTGCTGCTGCTGCTGCTGCTGCTTCTTTTGCCACTTCTCGCCCACTCCGCCCATCACGCTCGTGCGGGGAGACAAGGAAGATCGGAGAGGAAACATGGGGCGACTGGGCTCCGGTCCTCTTGCCTCTCCGTCTCCCTTCTCTTTGTATCCCGCCCATTTTCACCGGCCAGCATATGACAACGTCGTGTCGGTCGATCGAGAGGAGAGATAGAAGTGTGGTCAGTCCCGCACGTCTACCGCCGATCGCACCCCCTGCGAGCAAAGCGGAGGAGTACCCCGTTTTGCGCCGTACCGCCGGGTCACACCCCTCCCCGTTGATGTGTGCTCAAACGCCGCTCGGTCGTTGCTTCACCGCCGCCCCAGCAAAAACGGCACTTTCTGTCCCCAGAGGACACATCTCTTTTTCTCCTTCCGCCGATCTATTAGGCAGGGATTCAGCAGTTATAGCCAAGGGGAGGGAGGAAAGCAAACAGGCACGGTACAGTACAGTGCATGGGTAGCTACGTACCGTACATGGCATCTCCACATGCCATCCTTTCATTCACTCTTTGCGTCGTCCGAGCTGAAAGAAAAATATGCCCTGTACGTGCGTTTTAGACGGGCTCGGTTCCCATCTTCCTTGCCCGCCCTCGGTCAGCCCGTAAACTAGTCCCAGTTGGGCAATTGACATGGCAAGGGAGGGAAGCGCCCGGCAGGCGCAGGAGGTATAACGCAATCCGAGGGTGGCTGGCTGCCCACACGAGGCTGGGGTTCAGGGCACGCCCCCTACCCCTGCCAAACCCAAATGCTTGGTTTTTCAGCTTTTCTTCTGCTCCAAAGCCCACTGCCAGCCGGTTTCCCAGCCGGGAGAACGAACTTCCTCCACACACAGTCGCCGTCGCTCCACAGCGTCATATCGAGACGTGTTTGCAGCAGCCTCGGGTGGGCGGTTGGTTTCTTGAGCGGCCGTCGGAGGACGGACGGGACGACTGGGTCCTTTTGTTAGTGGAGTGGGGAAACAAGAAAGCAGCGGACAATGATGGGATGAACCATGCGTGCATAACGCACGCTCCATATTTTTTTTTTCTCTTTTCCTCTTTTTTTTTCTCNTCTCTCTCTCTCTCTCTCTCTCTCTCTCTCTCTCTCTCTCTCTCTCTCTCTCTCTCTCTCTCTCTCTCTCTCTCTCTCTCTCTCTCTCTCTCTCTCTCTCTCTCTCTCTCTCTCCTTTTTTTTCCCCTTTCTTAGTGTCATCCCCCTTCGCCTGTCATCTGTTTGCCCCGCGTCGTGTCTTGCCGTCTTCCCCTAGCGCCGCCAATATCGTCTGCCGAAAGGTCGGGCGCTTGCTGGGTCGGCGTGACGGGTCCACCAGCCCTTTCATCGTGTTTTCGGGCGACGGCGGGTCCTTGCTGGCTTGGGAGGCTGCAGGGATTAGTGTCCTCCTGCACCTGCAGGGAGGAAGGACAACCAGCGCCAGCGGGACCAACGTTGTGACTGCAACCCCTGCCATGCCTTGTCGGGCAGAGTGACTTTTGTTTTCTTCTTCTTTTTTTTTTTTTTTTTTCACTTTCTTTTTCTTTTTTTCGTTTCCCCCTGCCGTCAGTCGGAAGCAAAAAGCACGAGCCATCCACTCTTGAAATCATCCCCTTGCTCCTTTTAGGCTTTTTTTATCGACTCCATTTTTCTTTTCTCCCTCCTCCTCCACCACGCCCGAGGCTGCACGGGCCCTCCCGCTGAAAAGGTGGGTGCTGTACAGGGATGGAGGGGCATCCCATCTGGGGGGCACACACACAGAGAAAGAGAGAGAGAGAGAGAGACAAAAGAGCAGAATGCACTGGGGCCAACGAGTGTGTGGTAAGCCATACACGCACATACATGAACGCCACCTCACCAAGCAGGGTGCTTGGCGCGCGCACCCCTTTGGAAGAGACGGGGTCTCAGCTCTGGCTGGGCGGACGGACTGCCGAACACCACCATCACCCGCCCTAGGGTGACAAACCCGCCGAGTCCCGAGCGGCCAGCGAGATAAGAATAGGTAAGAGGGACTTGGATGCAAGTCTTCGGCGCCCCACCAGACGTGTCCCTTCGCTTCGGGACGGCAATGTCAAGCCCAATAGTGGAGGGGACAACGTGGGCCCCGGTCGTCGGATTGACGGGACTAGGGAAGTGACTGACACTGGCTCTGTCACTTGTCACTTCCCCTGCCCGCTCGACTTCGTCTTGTTCTGCTTGACCTGGACGATCTAGTGCCCAATTCTCCCTCTTTCTCGCTGGCAACGGCTGCTTGCCTCTTTCGGCTTGTCCACCTCAAGGGAGAGGCCAGCCAGGTTGGCGCAGTCGTGGCTGTGGGACGTGTTTTGTTTTATCGGGGGAAACGGAGGAGCGTTCCGAGTGATTCGAGCCAATGTGCTGCAATTAGCCAGCCCGAGGAGGGATGCCGACGCGCTGCCCTGTCTTCACGGTCTCCAAGCCCAAGCCCGCTGGCTTTGCTAGACCAAGCTGGAAAGGTGGCTATGCCCACGCCTGCGGATCCTTACCTGGACAGGTATCACCATGCGGCGGTTACGCCACAGCAGGAGAGAATGCTCCGGGCGCGAGAAGGTCAGAAAATGAAGAGAAAGAGGGAAGAACAAAAAAAAAGCAAGGAAACGACCGGGAATGGTGAGGAGAATGGCAACCCACAGACCATATCGGGTTGGATGGCGTGAGTGAACATGCCAGGTGGATTGACACCACCAATTTCTGTTCCACTTTCCTCTCTTGCCGTGTCCTTCTGTTTGCGGCACGCTCGGCCGGCTTTGGGGCTTTCTTGCAATGCAACCATCCCATCGGAGCGATCCCCGCTACTGCATTCATGGCCCGTTAGTCCTCTTTCCCCCGCGTCGCGCCGCCACTCAACCACCCACCAACCATGCTCCTTTTGGTCTGCTGCCTCTCGATGCAACTGACAGGGACATCTCCGGCGCATTCCCTGTTGGGTAAAACGCCTTTTGCAGTGGAGCTGGAGCGTTACCCCATCCCGGCCCTCCATTGCCATCTCGGGTCGACAGGCCAGGAGGGGTTCGAATGGTGCCTCGGCGATTGCGAGCTAGGCAGAGAGATCCGGCGAGGTAACCAAATTGCCCGCATCGAGTCGGACAAGGCCTTGATGACACGAGCCCCCGGCACGGCACGGCCTGCCTGCTTCCCACCGTCTCTCTCATGTCCTCCCGCCTGCTAAACCATCGGCTGCTAGCTCGCAGTGCGTGTACTCGGCACACGGCGAGATCCGTCTTCCTCAAAGACCAGCGACATGCGACCAGCATCACGCTTGTGAGGCACCCTTGAGCGGGGCGTTTTGCTTTCCAGGTATAACACCACTTGATCGCAACACATTTGTAGGTGATCCATAGAGGTATGTAGAGGCGGCTGGCGGCGAGCCAGGTGTCGCAGAAACTGGAGAGAGGACGAAAAAGAGGGGCCCCGGCTGGGCTACAGCCAGGGCCTTCTTCGGACAATCCAATGCAGAAAAAGCTTCACACATACTGGCAGGCGTCGGAGTCTGCGGAGACAGGGATCCGGCGATCCACGCTGGCTCCAGCGCTGTCCCAGAGAAGGATAGAGCACTACGGCCCCCTCTCGTCTGCCGGCGGCTTGCCTTCTGGGGCTTTTCCCACCCCTGAAGGACCCATCTGCAATGCTTGAAAAAAAAAAAAAAAAAAAAAAAAGTGCAAACGCCCACCATAAAAAGACGCCAAGACAAGTGAGGTGCGTATCCGACGCCTTTGGCTGCTAGGTTTTAGAAGAAGTGCGCACACCAGACTGGTGGGGAAAGAAAACAAGGGAATCGAATGAGCTTAAGTTGACAGGGCCTGGGGGATGCAGAAACGAAAGGGAAAATTGATAAAAACAACACGGCAGCGCATTTCCAAAGGTGCGATGGCTTTGCGGCAAGTGGCACTTGCCGCTCTTCGTCCAACGCAAGCCTGACCTGGACCTATGACGGTTGTTAGCCTACCGCCAGGGCACTCTGTGTGGGTAGTCGCACATCTCCTCGAGCATGAACAGAAAAATCCGCTCGGCAGGTGACACAGACCTTTTCCTCTCCCTGGCCACATCTCGGGCACCTTCTGGGATTAGCACGACGAAGCCCGACCGGGGCGCTGAAGCGAAGATCAGGGTGCGATAAAGACGCCGGAAATAATGTTATGACCCAAGGGTCGGACGACAAAACAGCGAGAGGAAAAAGCAAGGAGAGGGGAGGGACTGACAGTTACAGACCTGTGGTGCACCGATCCCGCCGGGGGTGGTGGTGCATTCGGCGGTTTCTCGAGAAAGGGGGTGAGGCCCCTTGTTGCTTTTTGTCCCTCGCATCGCCCGCAGCCGCATCGCCGCTCTGCAGCCAGCTGTCGTCTCCCGGAGTACCCTCTCCTGCACCACCTATTATTGTTGGACGGAGGTCCAACCAAAAAAATTCCGATTGCCAGAAGGCCGCCCTCATGGGTTTTCCCTTTCCTTACTTTCGCCCTTCCCCCTTGGCGTCGAAACTTTTGGATGCCCAGACAAAGCGGTGCCTCCGGCTGGCTCCGCTTGACCTGCAATCCTTCAGCGGGATAAACCGACCAGACAGATCACCACCGCGGAAAGCCATCCGACCCATCGCGCGTAGCGACATAAACCAAAAGCAGAGAAGCAAGGAGAAAAGACGGCGGTGACGGCCGGAAAAAGGGTGGTGGGAACATCACCCATGGTTGTGGAGGGTGGCAGCGAAAGGCACTTACATGGAATCCGACACGAGCAGTCCCGCTGGGCTCCAAAACGGAGGCCCCTTCGACCCCAGCGCAGCCGACTACTTCAGCACCACATTCCAAAGCGTCGGCGAGATAGGCGATGGTCAGCAGTACGCCGCCGGGGATGCCACCGTCTCCGGCGGCGGCTTCCCGCTGGAGGACCACCACGCACAGCAATCCGATGCGGCGATCGCCTTTTTTCCGTGTGCCGAACATTCCGGACCCGACGCCGTAGCGACATCGACAGCGATGATGCATGCTCCGCCCCAACTCGATTGGCAAGGAGGGGCGCCGCTGTGCGACACCGCCTTGTTCTCCCCATCAATCGACCACGTCGAGCAGGCGTCGAAAACGTACTATCAACCCGACTTCTATGGGACCTGGGCTGCTGGAGCCCAGCCCATAGCAGGATTGGGGTTGACGTCGCCTCATAGAATCGAGGAGCAGCCACAACAGCCGCAGCCGCAGCCGCAGCACCTGGACTGGGGGCAGATGGTGACGCCGCCCGACGACAGCTTCCCCGTACCCCATGATCCAACCCGACACCAGTTGCCTTTGTCGTTTCACCCTGGCCAAGGATTCGTACAACTCCCAGCCAGCAACGGCGTCTCAAGCGGGGACCCATACTTGTCTTTAGGGAGCGGCGCGACGCCTGTCGATATGGCTAGCTTCCAGTATTCCCCAGCGGCCGTTGGCGACCACTCGCAGCTCTCCACGGTCACGCCGATTGATCTTGTCGACAGCCCATCGACCCTCGTCCCCTCTCCGCTGTCTGACACACATGGCCAACGACTCCGGCGGCCATCGACATCGGCGTCGTCGCCAGCGTCAGCCTCCACAGTGGTAGCACCAGCAAGAACGGTGAGAGCGTCGCCCACGTCGCCGCACGGGACCTCTGGTCGTCCGGGGCTGCGCAGCGAATCACACCACGGCTCCACGCCTAAATACCGAAATGGCAGACGCGGTCTCGGGGGCGTCAGCCACCAGGGCAATAGCAATAGCCGCAAAATACCGACGTCAACCGACGACGATGACGACGACGATGACGGCGACGGCGACGGCGACCAAAGCGGTGGAGCCACCACTATCAGCGGTGGCGGCAAGAAGCCACCCCGGGTGCGTGGCAGTAACCGCGAGGCAGCGAAGAAGTGCCGGGAGAAGACGAGGCTCAACGAGCAGCAACTGGAGGACCGGGCGCGTAGCGAGAAGGCGCGTCGGGAACGCCTGGGGCACGAGCTGGACTCGGTCAAGGAGGAGGTGTACATGTGGAGGAGCCATCTGCTGATGCACGGCAGCTGCAACAACCCGAGCATCAACAACTGGATTAGCAACCGGGCCGCTGAGATGTAAGTGTCGTCCTTTGTCTCTCTTCTGTCCCTGGTCTCCTGGCCTCGTTCGCTCCGGGCTCGTCGTGTGTTGGCAAAGACACTATTGCTAACAAAAAGGCCCGCGGGGACCCTCAGATCCGCGATCGCCCTGTCGTCAACGCCGGAGAGCCAGGCATCATCAGCCCAAGCACCAGCAACTGCGCCAGGTAGACTGCAGCCCCTGTCGTCCAGGGTCGTCAATGGGCGGCTCAACTTCCGGCTGCAGCCGCCGCCGCCCTTGGCACGCCGTACCACTCGATGACAAGAATGGAGGGAGGGTCCCCTCTCGCGAGGCGCCTCGCGCGTCGTGGCGCCGAGGATCACAGGCGATGAGGACAGCAATCGATCGACGGCGCAGTCCTCGCCGACAATGTCAAAGAAAAACAAGGGAAAGAGGAGCAAGTGTTTGAGGGCGAGGCCGGAGGTGAACGCCCAGGAAGGATAGTGAGAGATGGGGGCGGGGGGCGCACGAGGAAAGAAAAAGGAATTGACCGTATTCGGCGCCGCTGGTATGGGGGGAAAAAAGCTGGCGGCAGCGCAAAACGTGAGAGCCAAAGGTTGGGCCGCCCGCTCAGGTTGGCCTCGGGTCATTGGACGAAGCTTCAGCGTTCGGGCCGCACCAGCGGCCATTGGTTTGCCACTCCTGCATCGGAGAGGGAAGGAGCACTCCTCACCGGTGCGGGCCAGTGCCCACCACCGAAAACGAAGCAGCAGGGAAGGCGCGAATCGCGGCAGGACACAAGCCCACGCCGGGTTGCCGGATTTGGATGCCCAGGCCAGGGCAGGAAGGAGTGATGGGCAGCAAGCATTGGGTATGGGCTGGGTTACCTTGCATACCAGGTGTCAGCCCATTGCGCTGGGCGGAGGACTGGATTGTCAAAATATCGCGTTTATTAGGGGAGCTGGGTTGTTGGGAATGGAGCCTACCGCTTTCCGTCCCGTTTTCCTGTCTTTTTTTTCTCTGCTTCGTGTTGGCTTTTGGTTCTTCCATCTTTTATTTCCAATGTTTCCTTCTACCCCCTTTTCCCTCGCGGACAACAAGAAGATTCAAAACAAAGGTCGGAACTTCTTTGCGCAGAACCAATAGCAGCCAAGGCTTTCGTGCCGAATGACTTTCTTGGGTCACGGCTGCTGCCCGACATGCTCGCAGCCCAGGCGCCTCGACCCTTGGACCGACGTCGTCGACCCACGCAGCGTCGGGTGGTCGGGCACATTGGGTTCCGCGTGCCCCTGCCTCGGTGTCTGGCCCACCTCATCGTGGCCTCGGTGGGTTGGCCTCGCAGAGGTGCTCAGAAGGGGCGCCGGTGGTGGAGACCCCGGTAAGGTAGGGTACCGGGCAGGCAGTTGGTCGCTGCGACGCGTCGGCGGACGAAAGCAACGGCATTGCCCTCCACCTGCCGACATCTCCACGGAGGGGCTCTGAGAGCGCAAGAGACGAACGGGCGGCTGAGACTTACGAGGATGTAGGCGGATCTCATAGGGCTCGGAAGACATCCCCGAGATGGGTAGCTGTTTTTGTCGAGGGCGAGTCTAGATGCTGTCCGGTCCGGAAGCTCCATCCTCACGTTACTCGACACATATCCGAGCCATCCCTGGCTATTTCCTCACGGAGCGAAAAACGATATAGAGAGAGAG